>VZSF01009832.1:0-47681 GCA_013398295.1 Chionis minor | reverse complement strand
ATGTAAGGAGGTTGCATTTGCACTTACTCATTTTTGAGAGTGTCTCTGATTGTAAAAGTAAAAGAAAACCTGCGACATTGTGAAACAATAAGATAGCATCTTTAATCTGCGCTTCATATCAAACCATTTTTCAGAGTCATTGTTTGACATTTTCTCTCTCCACTATGAGCATTATTTCCTGAAAACTTGTCCTCTCAAATAAAATATTGAGAGAGCATTTTAAATACCAAATATACTTTTCAGCATTCATCGTAGTGATCTGTAATACATCCAAGAAGCTCAGAATAGTCCAGGAGTTTTGTCCTGGTTTAAGGTAGAACGAAACCAATTTTCTGTTCAGTAATTTTATTTTTCAGTTAAGCTTCTTCTAACTGACTGCACNCCCCCATACAATTGTTGGTGGTGTTTTTAGCAACCAAGTGGAGTGGGAAGCTATATACTTTGTTCTTCTTCAGGGGTAAGCTGTGCAGATGTATGTCTAGTGGTGTTATTTGCACATGTATAGGCGAAATTGGGGCACAAGTCTATGGTCCTTCCCGCCCTCAGTTTTAGTAGTTAGGAGCTACTAAAACGTAGCTCCTGAACTGTTTCATCTACATGAAATAGGTACACGTATTATCAGCACCAGCTGTGCTGCAAAGGGCACAAGTCATTGGCACTTCTAAGAGATAAGAGCAAAGCAGTTCCTGGTGACTGGTTGGTAGGTACTAGAGCTCTTATCTTTGCTCAGATCATAGAATCATAGAAAAGTTTGGGTAGGGAGAGACTTTTAAAAGTCGTGTGGTCCAACCACCTCTACATTGAGCAGGAACATCTTCAATTAGATCAGGTTGCTCAGAACTCCGTCCAACCTGACCTTGATGTAGGATGCTTTGTTTCAGGTAGTAAAAACAAACACTCCAGATTTCTCTTTCTTTATTCCTCTTCCACCAATCTAATGCCACCACATAGACTGAGATTTCTCTGAACTCCTGGTTAGAATCTGTCCAGGAGAAATATGTCAGGAAAGCAAGGCATGAATAAGCCATCACATAATATTATCATAGAGCTGTAGTTCTTGGGAAAACAGCAAATCTCCTTAGAGGTTTTGTACCCATAAAATTATATTTTCCCACTTGTAAACCCAAGGGTTTGACTGGTGAGGCTGAGAAGAATTCCTTCTGAGAAGAAAACCTTCTCTATGCTACGTCTTCATCTGGGTTTGCAGTCACATTAGACCAACACCTTTCTCAGAAGGACTCTGTGTCGCCTTCTGATATGTTCTCAAACTCTATTCAGAAGTGATGATCTGAACTATTTTCTCTGGCTGGTTCTTGGCACTTATCTTTTAACTCCCTTCCTGTCTAGATAGCATTACAGTGACCTGTCTTCCTTTTGCATTTTTAGGGGTGATTCCAGAGCCTTGGGTGGGGAATGCTGGTACCTGCATGTATCTCCTAAAGAGGCTGAGCGGCAGAGAGCAACTGATCTGTATATTTCTCCTGTTGGCACATTCTCATGCTGAAGTACGGAGCAGTCATGATGTTTTCACCTTACTGCCTGTCCCCATAAAAGCATACCGGTAGGTAGAGGTTGGTTTTGAACAGAGCTCATGTGCAGAGATAATTTTAATGCTTGTCTTTTGCTCAGTGCACATGATCTGTATGACTCAGCACCTACATCATATTGATTTGGTACACTAATTGTTTTGATTTCAGATACTCTCCTTAATGCTGGTGAAAGCTACAAGAGGACCTTTACGGCATAAATCCATAGAGGGGATGAGTGCTATGAGCTAACCTAGAGATGAGATGAACAATTAATAATAGCAGTTACAAAATGAAAGTGCCCATTCACAGAAGTTGGCCTGCTGTTCCCCATTAATTTCACATAGAAACAGGTCTCTTTTGTTCTTCACTCCCCTTCGCATATTGTTCTCCTACTTAGTTATACAAGTTAAAACATCTTCTAGGAATGTCGACCTTGATTATTAAATTTTGTGAATGTTTAAATCAAAAAACTTTGGTCTTGCCAAAAAATTTATTGTAGAGTTTATTGGGCAGTCATTAAAAGTGAACTATGCACCAAAAAGTGCCAGACTTCAAGATAATTAGATATTTTAAGTGTTGTTCTTCTGTTACTCGTGTTGGTCAAGGAATAATTAACGTAGGCCNCTGGTTTAAGGTAGAACGAAACCAATTTTCTGTTCAGTAATTTTATTTTTCAGTTAAGCTTCTTCTAACTGACTGCACTCTCTGAAATTAACAATATATTTTTCAGACAGTCTGCTTCTAGTCATGATATGTCTGGTGTTTATAGTCAATACCAAGGAATGGGATGCAGAGAGGGTCTTGCTTATACTTATTGCTATAACACCCAAGGGCAACCAACTTTTTTATATGCCCCATTGGAGGGTCGGAAGCAGAAAAGCATAGAGGGGTCACACCTGTGGGGAGGAGCAGACAAGACAGGTGACCCAAAACTGACCAACAGGGTATTCCATCCCATCTGCCTCATGCTGAGTGTAAAAGCTGAGGGATCAAAGACTCAGCTCTCTTTCTTCAATGGGGTGTCTGAGGAACGACTCTGTTCATCTGCCTTTCATCCCAATCCATGCATTCCCGAATCCAGTTCTCGAATCCGGTTCCTGTGTGCCACTGAGTCGTCTCAGAGCTTACCAATGTCATGTTCAGCATCCTGGGAGCTCAATATTGGTTTTGTACGTATTTGTACATGTTTCATTATTTTCTTATTAATATTATTATCTTTCCTTTCTATTGTTAATATTTCATTAAGGTAGGTTTAGGGGTTTATTTTTCAACCCATAAGTCTCTCTCTTTCTCTCTCTTATTCCCTCTGGGAAGGGAGAGGGGTTAATAGAGAACATCTGTCATTTGTTTAGTGGCCAGCCAAGCCTAAACCTTGACTAGTCTCCTCACTGAACTAGCTGAGTTAAGCACGCTAGGGAAAACATGTGTATTTCTGCTTATCATGTAAGCTTTGTTGGGCAAATAACATTATAATTTTAATGTTAAAAATTAATACGGAGTCAGATAATTCATACAAGGAGATGATCTCTGAGCCCTTCATTATGGCTATGATCCTGATCATGTTCTCACAGGCACAAATGTGATTTTTTCCTATCTGTGCTTACCTGGAGCTGATTATCAGATCAGAGTTGGAACCTAATTACGGAGTATGCAATGCAACATATCACAATAGCTATGAATTAGCATCAAAACTGAAGTTGAATGCACCTAAAAGAGCAATGTCTCTAGGCCTGCCATCACAGTGGATGTCCAAGCCCTTCATAACTCAAAGACACATTCCAATGAGGACAGCGTCTCTGTGTGGTGTCAGCAGTTCTTGGTGTGCCTGTCCTTGTTTCTTCTTTTTTTCTTGTTTCTTGTGCTGTTCTTGTTTTTTGTTTTTGCAGGAAGTAGTCCACCTACCCATGGGAATACTAGAGGTGAAATCTTGCTAATCTCACGTTGAGTTTGAAGTTCATGTGGGAATTTATGATTACACCAGCCCCCCCAAATTATAGAATCATAGAATCACCTAGGTTGGAAGAGACCTTTAAGATCATCAAGTTCAACCATAAAAACTAGCACTGCCAAAACCACAAATAAACCATGTCCCTCGGCACCACGTCTACCCGTCTTTTAAATACCTCCAGGGATGGCGATTCCATTACTTCTCCAGGCAGCCTGTTCCAATGTTTGATGACCCTTTTGGTGAAGAAATTTTTTCTAATATCCAATCTAAACCTTCCCTGATGCAGCTTGAGGCCATTTCCTCTCGTCCTATCACTTGTTACTTGGGAGAAGAGATGTTTCTGAAGACACAAGGAAATGATATAGATTTCATTTGTTCCTCTAGCTTGATTAAAATGGAAAAGTCTACAAACTGTTCTTTTGCAGCAAATCTGTTTTGGCTGTCAAAATACAAGAGCCAAAACATTCTTGCCCTGAGGAGAACACATGACAATGTGGGGACTTCCATCCAAAATTTCCCCATTTATACAGTGTGGAACTGTAATCCTTATGTGCAAGTGCTGATATTCAGAAATACTGCTCTTTCATGTACTCAAAAGTAAAACTGCACCCCCACAGCTTGTTTCTCTGTTTCTTTCTCTTCCCACCCTTCTCACAGCATGAAAGCAGCTCTGGAGAGTGCCTCACTGTCAACTTCTAAAAGCAGCCTCAAAGAAGTGAAACAACAGGCCAAGATATATTTTCACATCTGCCATAGCTTTTTTTCCCCTTTTTTTTTAACAGTAACTTAAGGCATATTTCTGTTTCCCCTCAGAGGTTCTTTTACTTTGTATAACATATTGCTCAGTCAAGTCATAACTGCTTGTGTTGAAGGATGACAGAACACCCATCTTCTCCACTCAAATGATGAGAAGCAACATGTTGCTTTTCTAACTAGCTTCTCTTTAAATGCTTGAACTCACCTTCAGTTAACCAATATTAAGCCTAGCAAGAGAGAGGAGGGAAAGCTGTTGGTTGACCACTTAACTCGGAACAAAGGAAGAAGTTATTGTCTTGTGAACAATAATTCTCTGTTTTTCTGTGCTAAAGAGAAACTGCTCTGTGAAGAATCACCCTTGTCTAAATAAAATGACCTTTTTTGATTTAATTTAAAACTCTTTATCATCTCAGCTAAAGTAAATCGAATGGAACTACAGCTCAGAGGAGTTTATCACATCATCAGAGCATTAATTTCCTAGATGACTGCATCTTGGAATTACATTAAAAAGTTAGTTTCAGAAGTTTTAAAAATAGGAATGGACTTCATTAGGACCATTGAGAAAAGGATTTATTCTAGCAAAGAATCTCTAAATGTGTGCACCATTGTGTCTCAAGCTGAAAACATCTCTAAAAGATGAAACTGTGGTACATATCTAACCACTGACATCTGGGTTAGCTTTTAAATGTATTCACATTCCTTTAGTAGCAGATCTTAAGCTTTTACAAATCAGATGCAGATAAAATTCCCAAGAAACTGGCCTCCAACATCTGTACTCTCCTGTGGATTATGCTTCATATAATATTCTGGAACACATGAACAGAGAGACACAGATTTACTTTGTACATCTCAGGGCCTGTTGTTTTGTTTCATTTTCTCAAAAGTGACGATAATATTAATTGGTTTTATATTAATATTTTTATATTTATTATAAGTCTTAGTAGTGCAGGTAAGTAGTGTTTAGTGTTGTTCTCTAATCTTAAACGTGGTTGTTTATAGGGATAAATAAACTTTAAATGATGTGTCTGCATATGTGCTTCATCTAATTGTATTAGCTAAGAACAGTTCATTTACATGAGTAAACTGCAGCCATTCTCAACAATTTCTTTTAGATAGACTTCATCAGACATTTTACTATGGTTAAAGACAATATATTTGGCTTCATACTCTGATTTCAGGGTAGAAATTTAATGGACGCTGGAAAATGGGAAATTGGACTAGAATACATAATAGTCTTTCCTTACCTTAAGTTTTAAAAGTAGCTACTTTCAGGAAAACTGTTCAGATAAAATTTCTTCGTCTGTCTCACCAAATTTCTCTTTTGTTTGAACCACCTGCTCTTTCATACCTTTTTATTATTTTCTCGTGAAAAGAAAAAATATTAGTGCTTTCCTGGAGGTGGCTGAACACCTGCCTGCTGATGTGAGGCAGTGAATGAATGCCTTGTTTTGCTTTGCTTGAATGTGTGGCTTCTGTTCTATCTATTAAACTGTCTTTATCTTAACCCAAGTTGAGTTTTGTTCTCACTTTTACCCTCTGAATTATCTCCCTCATCAAAAATGGGCGAGTGACCAAGTGGCTGCACCGTCTTAACTCCCAGCTGGCATTAAACCATGACAGCATCCAGACAAAGAGAATATCAAGGGTATAAGCAGCAGCACTATGCAGCATATCACAATATTGTTAGAATGATGTCCTCTGTGCCGCTTGCAGTTTGGAGTTAACTTAATTTTTTCTACATTTTTTTTTTCATACACTGTAGTTGCTGCATCAGTGAGAAGGTTTAAACACTCCTCAGCATATCAGATAGGGTATTTCTTCCACAGACAAATTGCACAACAGGCTTCATACTTGACCCTCTTTGCATATATGACATACATGCTTCTCTTTGCATACATGAACAGGAGGTCTGATGCTTCCCAGTGGCCCCATATTGCCTGCACAGTACACAGACATACATGTTTTTGTCAGAGAAATCTGAACCGTGGTGCTGATTAGTCACCTACCAACTGTACGCACCAAAGCCTCTGAATAGTCACTGAAAATATGTGAGATTTGCCTAAAAAGAAGCTTGTTTATAAATGAGATCATTCTTTCAGGTTAGAAAGTCTCTCATACACTCCACTCAGTAGCCACTTGTGCCTTGATCCAAAGCCTACGAAGTCAACAGGAGGTTTTGCATAGAGTTCTGTGGCTTTGAATCAGGGTCATAATAAAAGGCCAGTGGGAAACTTTGACCTCATGATTTACGGGCCTATGAATGTAACAGGAACCTTGCTAGATTAAAGACATGAAGATGTCTCTTCTTCTCCTGAAAGACTGTATAGAATGGCCATTAGTTGAAAAGAAATATCCATGCATTTTCAAAAGGGTTTTAATGAGTTTTGAACAAAAAGCACTAAGATTCAAGTCACTAAATTACTCTTTCTCTGAAATGTTTTCCTGTAAAAATATAGAGGTATGTCACCATCAAATGTTTTCTTTTATGAGCTTATCTTAGTGCTCACATTTCACTAGTCATTTAATGATGGTAGTTTTGTTTCAGCTATTAAGAAGACTAGAAAGTTTTAAGGATGGTCTATTAACTCTTCATAGCTCTACTTTGCCTTTTTGTGGCCCAGTAAATGTTATCAACTTTTTTTGTGCTAAATTCATTTACTGGCCGATCTGAAAACTCACCCTCATAAATATTTCACCTTTATTTCTTTTTCTATTAGCACCATACAGGATGAATAATAGTGTTAGTATGCCCAGGCCTGGCTTCAAGGACCAGCAATTGTGCAGTACTAATCTGAAAAATGGTGTTCTTCACAGGGAGAATTGGCAAAGGGGCTTGAGCTTTGCCAGAAATTTGGAGCAGCTTTCTGTCCAGCAACAAGTTTTTTGTAATATACCTTTCTTAAAAAAAATAAAAAAGTCTCGTAGAACATTTAGGGTTTGCTTTCATTTGTCTCGTAGGTAGTTCTTCCTAAGATCTTTACTTGATGAAGCAGTTAGCTATAAGCCTAACTTCATATAAAGCATAAATAGTACAAATTTTTTAGAAACAATGAACTTTGCATCATGCAGAAAACTCTGATAACAGAAACTGTGTTCTAGGATATGATATAGGGGAGCCCTAAACAGATACTCTAAAGTTTTCTTTGTTCAGTGCCCCATCTTGTCGCATTTACCAACTCATTTAGAAAGCTTAGGCCTCCATACATTCAATTCTTGATTCCTTTTGCTTATACCATTAACTCTTGCCCAAGTTGTCATTATCTTTATATTTTCTGTAGTTTGGATGTTGCTGTGACCCAGCAAGGAAATGACAATTTTCTAAAGTGGAAGTGGAGCTTTAAAAGGCAGATCTTTTCCAAAATGAGGTAATGATAAAAACAATAAACCAATTGCCCACCTTTCAAGGACAACAGAGGTAAGAAGAATCAAAACTCAAATGGTGTAATGGAGAATTTGTAAAATAAAATTTCCATTTCATATAGCATACATTTCTACTCCAGAAATACGAACCATCTGTAGAAGACCCCTGAGGGAATAGCAGTAGTGCAGCTTGCTTATTAATCGCCTGGACCCCCTCCTGTTTGCAATACCTCTCAGGCAATCTTTTTCCCTATGTACATTTCATGATCTCTTACACTAATTATTTGGAATTTATTTATAATAAATGCCTTATATCTTCTTGCAGTGTGGCATGCACATTGAATGGTCACTGGTTTTGTGCGCAGCAAAATGACTAATAAATAGAATTCCAGACAGAGATAGATAAGCTTTTTTGTTGAGGACTGTTTACTTTAAAAACGCAAGGAAATAAGAAAATCATTATTTGGGCTGGACTGTGTGGGCAGTCATACTTCTGTCAGGGATGCTTTCATTTCCTATTTTGCTTACAACAAGAAACAAACAAAAAAAATGCTACTGAGATAATTTAAGTTATTTTTGGATGAGCAGTGATTTATTTAGAATCACAGGCCTTTTGTCTCCCTATTTACTTACTATTTATTACTTGCTGTGATAATTCGTCTTGGTATTTGGGGAAGACAAATAAACCATTACCTTTTGGCTGAATTTTGTAATATCAACACCTAGAGAAAATTCGAGAAAAAGGTTTCTTCTAAGCAAGTACTCTATCTATAGATTACATATGCTAAAATGCATTAGAAGCCATTAGCTCCCCATGAGAAGTGCAACAATGACGTGTGTTCTCTTCCCAGAGTCCAAGCAGATTGCCAAATACCAGCATATTTATAGTATATTTTATGGCAAAACTGTGGGATGATACTGTTTTTTGACTATTTTGATTTTTCTGTAACTCTTTTGGCCATTACCTAATATGAATTTGGACTGTTACCAGTATCAGTCAAACTCTGACCTTCATGTCTCTCAAAGAAGTCAGTGCAGTCTTACATATTATTGTTCCATGCATTGTTTCTGTTCAATACTTTTCTCTGTTTAAAATGCCTGTTTAAGTTTTGTCCTTCTTTTCATGAGAACAGTAGTAGCAGAAAGGATAGTTGTGTGGTTTACTTTTCTGGTCCTAGCATAATGCTGTTCTTTTTGCATTTTCACAAGCGTTTCAATGCTTTGAAAATGCTGTTATGTTATGGCAATGAGAAATTTCCAATTTGTAATCCATATAGTTTTTGTTGAAAAAAATAACACAATATGAATTTGGTTGACATTTCTGCTCCTTGGTAAAAGTAGAATGGTCCAACAATAAGGCCTGTTTAGACAAGGCAGAACACTCCTGAAGCACCCCTCTCAGGGGCTGAACACCTCACAAGCCACATGCCCTTTCATCCCAGCCATATGGCATATATAACTATATGGTTCTTTCACCTTGACTTAAATAACCAGTGAAAAGACATACACCCAAATCTGAAAAATTAAACTACGCGTAAACATGCAAATCTAACTCCAGCACCCTGCATGCTCACCGAGGAAACGTGGAGAGAACAAGCAACACACACCACAGACATGAGACAAGAGCCCACTATGAATAAAGCAGGGAATAGAACAGACCAGGCAGAAGAATGGGATCTATTACAGCATCTCATCTAGAACCCCTACCTTAAAATAATGTATACTTTTATCAAAGGAACTGCATGGTCACATATTTAAGGTATTAGGGACCCCACGCATGATGCTGGGCTTTTCCGGGTGCCAGAGTTTCTCATTCATCCCAGAGAGTTAGAGACAACAATCTGAGCCTCCTCCTCACCTTAGCTTGAAGCCCAGGGTGTATCTAGTCCTTCTTATACTACTAAGTTATCACAGTTCTGGTCAAGGTTTCTCCATGAAAGTGTCATCAGACTGTGGTTTGGTTTAGAAGATGAATTAAAGAGATGAATCCTAGCTCATTGACCCTGTCTGTTATCCAACCTGTCTTCTCCAAGATTCCTTAGGTCTCAAGAGACTGCACCATCATCGTATAACCAAGAAGTATGTTGTCAAGGACTTTGTGTTCCTGGGGGGAGGCCAGAAGGGTCATTGGAGCTGGGCTTGTTGCTAATTTCCTTATGTAAAACAGCTTTACAGGGGACCAGACTTTGCAGAGCCCTGCAGCTTGCCAAGTTTGCCTTTCTGCGCCCCAAAGTGTGGACCTTGAAATTATTGCTCCACTTCTACAGAACAAGGTTGCACACAATTAGGTGCTGAGTGCATCTAAACCAGGTACTCAGACTATTCTTCCCAGACATAGGCACTTGAAGCTTATTCCGTTTTTTTTAAATGAAAAACAGAATTTCTGATGCAGTTCCAATACTGCCTGGAAACACTCGGAACGCTGGCATAGGTCTTGAGTGACTTTTTGTCCATCCAGCGTGAACTGCATGAGAACTCATTCAGTCAGATTGCGTGAGAAACTGTGAAGACTTCTTCCCAAATTATTTGCATGCAAAATTCTGTTGCTATCTCTTCAATTCAGATTTACATTTGAATGAATGTGGAAGTCAAGGATGGAGTGTGCCAGTTGCTGCTTTTAGCTCTTAATGCAATAGGACATAATTCATTTCAGTGTTTGACAAACTGGGATCTTTAAAGGAAATCGCTTAGTCCTATATTATTGGAAGTGGCATTTATATATTCTGGATGTTTTCTTGCGGTTCTCTTTTTCTCTGTTGTTTAGTTGTCTGGTACTAATAAGTTTTCCAGAACAGAAATGCTATAAAGTCAAGCAGTGATTTATGTGTTAAAACAGAGACTATTCTAATGCTGAAATCTGATGTATATGTTTTTTTACCTTCTTTGCTATAAACAATAAGGAACTTACTAGATCAATTTCTTAATCTCTGAAGGCTTTATCCAATATACACTTATATCAGCCAAATACCAAATGGATTTCAGATCAGACCTTTGATAGCCAAATAATGGGGTGGTATGAAATACACAGAAATACACATATTTTCTTCCTGCATGATGAAGTTCCTGCTGTTGTACCACCATCCAGTGGTATTATTGGCACATCTCCATCTTATTGTTCTTATTCCCCCAAGATTTATTTACCAGTACTCACCCTTTTTTAGGCATTCTTTCCATTGTTTGGTGTATCTGATATTATGTTGTGGCATTATATTAACCTGTTCCTCTGGGTTCCTTCTGCCAGGCCAAGGATTGTCTACCTTTCCTGATCTCCAGCTACACCCATGCCCAGACTGCAGTGTTAAACTCCCCAGTCCCACTTTCCCCAGTGCACATTCTTCCCTCTTCTCCCAGCTTCCCATTCCCTCCTGACCCAGTACCAAACTCTCCCACTCACTCCCCTCTCCTCAGGACCCTCTTCCAAGGCCTACAGCCCACTTGGAGTACCCCACGTCCCCTCTTCTCAGTCCTCCAATAGATCGCTACTCCAGCTACCATTTATAATTGTATTTTCCCTGATTCATCTTTCTCTTCAACAGTATACTGTAAAAGCCAAAGAGAATAGCTAAAATGAGGGACATTGTTTTGCTGGAATGTGTTAATAGTTTTCTGAGAGTGGATCTTTGATCCACAGACAATTAAAGAGCTGCTCTGTCCACTAACCAGACGCCAGGAACTCTGCGTGTCCTGCCTTTTCATCCTTTAGCTTTCTGATTTCCACCCAAACCCCTAGGATTCTGCCCACTGATGCCCAGAACATCCCCTGGAAATTACTGGATGTGCCATTCAAAAGTTACTACGTTGTGTCTAAACATCCAAACAGAGATGCCAGACTGCAAGGCCTCATAAGCTCAGACAATAAATGGCACTTCAAGTGCCCCACATTTACTGTCTCTCAATGATTTCCAGAGCAAATGTACTTTGTACGCAGGCAAAAATATGGTTTTGTTTTTCTGACTACCAGCTTTGCCATCACAGGCTGGACCTTGACACTCACGTCTAAATTCATTCCTTCTTGTGCATCAACAGCAGTACCAGCAGTCCTGCAGATCAAACAGGGCCATTTTCAGCCTTGCAAAAAACAATTTTTTTCCTGTTGTGTCCTCAGTGACTCCACAGCTCCCCACGTTCTTAACAGTAATATCTATTTCAAGCATTCAGCTATCACTAGGTGGTCTTAAAAATCTACATCATGAGCTTAGCTTAAAACTAATCTACATGTTCCTTTATATTTAAAATGCATGTGTGTTGCCTTCTCAAACTTTTGTTTATTGCTGGGAAAACTAGAATAGAATTTAAGTGTTACTACCTGTAAACACTTGATTTGAAGAAAGGTCTTTCAGAGCAACACCAAACAGTGTAAGGGGCCCGTGCAGCAATGCACAGAAGTAACTGGTGGTATGAATCTGTCCCTCTGCCATTGACAGACTGGGTGAAATAAACTCCTTGGCTCATTCTGGTTATAGGTCTGTGGTCACTCTACACTGACATGAGTGGTGGCTACTGCCAAAAGGGGGTGGTTTCATTCTTGCTACTTGTCTTGTGCTGATCCTACTTTTCAGTGGCTGCCTGATGAGCCGGATCAGAGAACTAACTAACTGCTATTCTGACAGGTTAATTATAAGCTGGATCAGTTCCTGACCCAACAAATTATGTGGGTGCATGAATTTTACTGGTACCAACGTTCCAGAAAAAGATGGAATGTGAAACTGAGGAAAAGAAGTTAAATAAGGAAACATTTTTTCAGCCATTCTTCAGGATATAAACATGCCTTCTCCAATCAGTCCTGCTGCAATTTCCACACCAACTTGAAAACTGAACTTGCCCAAAGCAACCAATCAGCTTCATTCCCTATACAGTTTCACCAAAGGCATCCCCCCTCTAAATATCAGGCTCCTGTTGCTTCACTGCCATATGGATCATGACTAATGGATGCTGCGTGACTGTCTTTCTGCACCATCTATCTGTTCTATGGGTCATGAAACTACTTATGCTATACTTACATAGCAGATGAAGATCAGCAAACACTCCACAATAATTCTCACCACCAGCTTTTGTTTACAGCAAACATAGATTGTATATAGATTCCACCATCAAGATCCATCCACTGATGAATGCATGCTAATAATGTGGTCATTCTCCTTCAGGCTAAAGTGATTTAAGACACAATATTCTATAAATTTTCCTTGGTCATAGTATGAAAACACACATTTTAAGTGAAAAAGATCTCTTTATGAAGTTTGTGAAGAATTTTGAAATTATCTGCATAGGTCTTACTCATACATTAATTATTTGTTTAGAATTTAGAGTTGTAACAGTCCATTTAATACTTTTACAATAGTACATTTACTGTACTTTTCTGAAGGCTTTTCTAGGCAATTGTTATTTTCCAGGGCTGGAAGAGCTCGTTGTTGCTATAAGGCTCCTTTTTTTTTTTTTTTTTTTTTTTTTTTTCCCCCAATAGACTGATATTACCAAAGATTACTGCAATATCTAAGACATTTTTTTCTGACATGGTCACATTTCATATACATATATATAAAAGACAGCTTGAACATTCCGGTTTTAAGTTTCATACCAAGGTAACCCTTCTTGAACAGATAAGTTTTTATTTCCTACCACTGAACACATGAACTGTCCATCCATGTTGACAAAGAACTTGCGTCTTCCTATTTCTGAGTCTTCCAGAAGTGCTTTGGGGCATTTGCTTAATTATATCCTCTAGAAAATACCTGACTCATACTTTCTGATATCCTTAATTAAATGTTCAAACGTTTCCCTCCATTACAAACCCTTTGATGTACACATTCATTAACAATCAATGGGTGAATTCTGACCTTAGGATCCAAAAATCATGCAAACTTCAGTTTCTATTGTAGAATCCAACAACAGCAAAAGCTCCTCCTAGAAAACCTCAGAAATTATTTTTAACATTATTAAAGCTATCTGCTATGTTCCCTTAACCATTTTCACAGAATTGGCAAAAACAGGTTTCCTAGGTTTCCAAAGAAATTCAGCCTGAAACAAAGAGCAAGCATGGAAAATTCCAGCTTCCATGATTATGGTGACGTTGTAAGCAACTAAATTCAGGCATTCAGAATGTATTAGCCTACCTTAGTTACAGCTATCATTACCACAATTACTTTTAAAGATTAGGAGGGGTGACAGAAATCCTTAAGTAAAATGCTATGTAGGCATGCACGTATATCTGAGTAGGGCAGGATTTGTAAATAAGGAATTTTATCACTATGGACACTCGTACCATCCTGCTGTAAGGGTTATGCAATACACTGGGCTTGTTGGTCAGGGAGCAAGGCTGTATTCTTAATATGTCCTTCAACTCTCATTGTTATTCCATTCAAGCACATTCTACACAATCTTCTGAGAAGATTTTTTAAAATTCAGGGAGAATTAAAAACGTGTAGATACCATGCAGACGTGGTTGGCATTTCTTTATAACAAGTATAAAATGGGGGGGATAAATCCAGAATCTATTACAATTTACATAAATGAAAACCCTGTTATTTTTGACAGGATTTAGTTCAGTCACTTCTAGTAAATTAACAGGGTGTAATATTAGCTGATTCTGACACATCCTTGGACCTACAACTGTACAAGTATTAATCCATTCCAATCCCTGACACATAAAAAACACTTCAAGTGTCATTCTTCAATACCACACAAAGTGACATTTAACAGTCCCTTTAAGTATAAGAATTCCATGGGGACACACAGCTAAAGAAACACAACTATTAAACCAAACCAGTGGTGTTCTTAACACTTAAATCCGTTTATACTTACTCTGGTGCAAGCGCATTCAAGACAACCATCAATTAATCACAGTGTTAAGGGGGCAATTTTGTGATGTTTAAATGCTTTGTGCATTATTATATTGTGACTGAGAGTTTAGAATTGTTCCAGATGTTGAAAACATCATTTTATTAAAATGAAAAGAAGTTCAGAACTCTATTGTATCCCATCAGCCTCTATTCAGGCCAGCTCTTCTAGCACTGACTTTAAATCACTGATGTTTGGAGACATGCCAGGAAAACAAACCAGTCCCCTGCTAACGTTTCCTTGTCTATACAAAGTTAGATATTTACAATTAGAGTGTCTCCAAGAATGACGTCAAGGCACCATTTATAAATTGAAAAAAGAAAAATAACTTTCAAATGAGCGTTCAGGATCTAGATGAAGAGAATACAGAAATATAAATGTAATTATAAATGTAAATATTAAAAAAAATATGTGCACATAAATAAATACATAAGTGTATATATATAAAAAAGGCAAAAATAGCGGAATCTAGTAGGCTACAAGGTCCAGGTAGATCCTTGCTGTCCCAGCCCTAGGAACACAAGACTGCTACAGTCCCACGGCCCCAGATGCAGGGGGGAGGGTGGCTGAGCCTGTGCTTCTGATGGGCACACAACCTGTGTGCACACACACATGTGCGCGTGCGCACGCGCGCACACACATACACACACACACACACACGTGGTCATGCAGCCTGGCAAAGAAAGAGCGCCGTGCCTTTGCCAGCACCTACAGAAACCCCAACCACATTCCCTCAGACGGCTGCAGCCCACTCCACCTCTCCAGCTGCTCAGGCCAGAGGTCCATTGGTGGGTCCTACACGTGGAGGGTGTGGGTCGCACCAGTGGCTGGCCCAGCGCTCTCAGGATCCAGGAGCTGCTCCTAGTCTCCTCCTGCTGCTCTCGGTGGGTTGTCCTACTCCATGGCTGGTGGTCAGGTCTCCCATCCTGCTCGACAGCCGTTCTGGTTTGCACTTCCTTAGCAGTTAAGCATGCACAAATGCAGTATGGGACTGTAGTAGCTGGGCTGAGACTCACAGCCTCTCCCACTGCTGACCCCCAAATCTATGGCTCCCTCAGACCAATGGTGCCCTTCTCTCTCCAGCTGCTGGCACTCAGATCTCTCATCCGACCCATCACCCAGTCCAGCTTGACATTTGTTAGTGGTTGTACAATGCATACAGAATATTTCTCAGAACAGAAAGCACACACACAGAGAATAAAGTTAGAAATAGTATTTAATTTAAAAGATAGGAGAGATGTTTGTTGTTCTTGAATTCACTCTGATTTCTCCCTTTTCCTTTGGTCGTTCTAAACATCCCCTAGTAAGTTTTGCAATTTCCCATTAAAAGGTCTAATAGCAAGTTTTACCCAATCCCACAATTCTCTGCTCCCTACACCCTACAATAAGCCATGTGCCCCTGGAGGCAGTAACCCTTGCCAGTTTGCACAATGTTTTCCTTGGCTTCTTTTGGTGGGTTTCCTCCTGGAGACCACGGTCAGATCTTTTTTCAGTAATTCTGGGAGTGGCCAGGTCAGGGCATCCTCTTTGCATCGAATAGGTTAAAGGAGTTCCTCCACCCACCATTGTTTCTCTTACCTTCAATGGGTATTTGCTTAGTAAGATTAGCCTTCAGTAACATAACCTAACATATAGGTCTTCAATTTTTAATTTATTTAGTGCATTCTCTCTCAACATGCCATTCAGTCTCCTTTCTACCTATACCATGCTTACATAAGTGCTCTGCAGGAAGAAAAAAAAAAAAAGAAGAGGAGTGTATCACAAAGATGAACTACCTACATCTTGTATCAATAATGATCCAGCTGTGGCAGCATGTATCCAGCACAAGGTATATCATCTTCCTTTGGTAGGTTTCAAACATTCCAGCAGGCTTTGACTTCTTCCTGCTAAATGCACTGAAGCATCTCCATATTCCTCAGCTTTTCAAAACATTGTTTCTAGTTTTTTCCCCTTGTTCCACTGCACTTTTTCATCCTTTACCCAGATCAACTTGCCACGTGTTTTTAAGTATCTGTCCTGTATGTGGTTCTCCCTTCAGATGAACATCTGCATATCTCTCTGTTCACATCCCCTGACCAGCCCAACACTCTTTGAAATATGGTGCTGTGAAAACCAAACTCCTTCTCAAACCATCTCCCTCTGTTTCCTGGCAATGAGTGCCAACCTCCTCCCCTAGTCCTGGTCAGTCTACAGTTTTGGTGACATTTTTATGTTCTGTCCCTGTTTCCTCTCCCCAGCGTGACTTTCCGCTTTGTGCTTGTCCATGTCCATGTATTCCTCCTCTCTGCTTGAGCTCATTCTGGCTCTTATTATCTCTTCCTTTTTGCTGCAGCAACCTCTTCTCCAGCAGCCTCCTGTGGATTTGGTTTCATTACTTCTACAACCTCCCTGTTGCCTGAAAAAACATTCATGTTTTCCAAAATCACTCCGTATCTGTGACTTCCTTTGTCTTGTGCACAAAGCTGCGCTTCTTTTAGCAACTACATAAGAAGCCAGTCACTGTCAACAAGTCTGTTGTGATTCACAGGACACTTACTAAGTCTCATCCTTTTGTGTGCTACTCCAGTCTTACTAAGCTCCTATTTAAATCTTTTAATTGGCTGCTTCTTGGCCCCAAGTTGAGATTTTTCTCATCTCTGAGATGGGAGGTAAACTTACACCCTTATTGAATGTAAAAGCAAAAGTCTCATCAAAAGCTACTGGGTCAAGACACCCCTCTGGTCTTTGCTACTGAATAGTTTTGACTTCATTTTCTTTTCATCTTTAATTATTCTTTCCCAAACTTTCTGGTGCTGATAATACTGATAATTTCAGTATTCATTTGCTCCTTCTTCCATTTCTGTCTCTTTTCCTGCTTATTGGGGTTGCTTTGTCTCTTTGGGATATCCTAATCTTATCAATGGCCTCATCGTCCCTGCATCCTCATTACCTTTAAATAACACTTCTGCCCTGATGTTCATAAAACTAGCCATTCCTACCAAGACTTTAAAACCTGCCCAAACATATCCTTCAAACTACAAGTAAAAGTTGGTTTCCAAATATGGTAATCTCTCTTCCATGACTTCACCTTTTTTCAGCATCTCCTCTCTCTGTGCTTAGTAAGGTCCGGTAGGCACGGTGCTGACCATATCTATATGACCTACTACACTCAATCTCTCCATTTACAGCAAGGCAGAATTCAGGATGGAACCTGATGCCTTATGGTAGAGCAAGAGAGAAGAAAAAAGTGGATGGCAGTTAATTTTTAAGGGTTTTTTTGGAAAATTCCATCCTTTTTCTTGTGACTAGCTGTGTCAACGGAGAAGTCAGCAGGTAATGAAAATAATAATTCTGCATTTTACAAAAGATACTTGAATCATTTGTGGGCTGGAATACGCCCCATGTTAGCTGATGCATTCTGACACCTCTTAGCAAACATTCATGGCCCACTGTGTGGTTTGTCTTCTGCTGATCTTTGGCAAAAAGCACATGCAAAGACCAAGATTCATGACTGGACTTGGCAGCTTTCTGTAGCTGAGTGGCTTAAGCCAGTGCAGGGAAGGAGGAGGTGGGCAAGCTGAAATTATTTCCATATGGGAGAAGAATTTCAATTTCCTAAGGGGATATTAAGCCTAGAGGCTGAGCCTTCAAAGCTTTCCAAAATTATAAATACACCTCTGCAGAAAAACCTGAGAGTTATGGCTGCAGTCTCCTCAGAAGCCTGAAAACCAATACGGTGCTGGCATTATATATCTCTAGCTGTGCAATAGCTGAGGTGATAAATCTAAAAAAGAAGAAGTAAATATTAAGAAAAATGGTCTGATAAAGGGAGGAAGTAGTAGCATTTTGTACTTAGTCAATAGTCTCTCAAACAATTAAATATGGCATACAGACTTCATAGTCAAATTGTGGTGGTCACACACCCGTACGGCTTTACTTTGTTCTTTCCAAAACCTGGAGAGATACTGGTTTTCCAGGCATGAACCTGGTGTTATAAGTTTACTTGTGTAAGAAGGCATTTCTTTGATGAGGAGGAGGGAGATATTAATATCAGGAGAATCTTCACATGGAAGAAAATGCAGAATCATTATGTCATATTCAGCACCAGCTGAGTCCTGAAAAGCCGAAAATTTTCCAGCCAAGCAATTTTATAAATGGAGAATAATAGCATGCAATATTTTTGATAATAATAGCCACTCACGCAGATGTATTTGTAGCATCTGGGATCACTGTAACTCACACTGCAATTGTTATGCTTCATTTGCACACCTCTTTGTGTATACTGAACATTATATCTTGCACACAATGAAAGCTTATTCATCTTGATGTTGTCATTTAATGATGCTTTTTCTTTACTTCATTAGACTGAGCAGGTTTGCATATTCAGCCTTTGGGTGTAATAGCTTTATCGCCTGCATTGGTTGACTTTAAAAACTGTCACTTGAACAGAAAATAGGGAAGAAAATTCCTCATTTTTGGACAGGTAAAAAGGCACATGAAAAAATCTGAAGGGAAAAATCAGTTTTGTATGATAAAGTGTAAGTGTTTCATTTAAAGGTTTCTTTTGCTTCACTTTTTCTTGTTTCACTTTGTCTTGCTTTGCTTTGCTCTCTGATTTCTGGGGAAAAGGGAGAAAGAAAATGAGGCTGGTGATCTCTTTTTATTGATTATTGGTTAATGTAGAATGGGAGAACAATTTGTCATTATTACCTCCTGAGTAAAATTCATTTCAGGCTGTTGAAGGAAGAGAGAAATTGCAGAGGAAAATTTCAAGACGAGACCTGGCAATTGTATAATTTAGCCTAGCAGTTAATTGTATAGAGTATCTTCTTGTCAATTTAGTCTAGACTGATAGAGGTCACTTTTTCTTCAGTGAACTCTGCTGTATAACCTCGCATATCTGATGCTAATCATAGTTATATCTCTTAACATTCCTTTGGATATTAATTCCCTTTTATGTTTAGGAAATTATCATTTCTGCTGCCTCCATCAGTCCATCAAGAGTGGTCAGTCTATGTCTGCTAAAGCTATATACCATAGGGAAATTACTCCCCAGAATTACTCCAGTCCCTCATAGTTATATAGTGATTTTGTGTTCTGCCAATAAAGCCGAGACAGTCAGGTATATCACTGGCTTCTTATTCTGATCATATGGGAAGTGATTTAAAGTAATTTGAAGAAGTGAAAACACATGATGCAAACTAGCTCTTGTTGTGGGTAAATGTACTATTCGCACTTACTATCTTCCTATATTTGCAGCAAAGATAAGTTCATTACAGCCTGGATTTGCAGTAGATGAAAATTTTCACATTATCCAAGGACTGGCAGAGAGAGAAGCCATACATTTCTAACCGAACCAAAGATATCCTTTCATGTTTCTTACCACATGGACATATCAAAATTACTCAGGGAAAGAACTGCATTCTGTGAGCTGGCATATAAATTCTGATTTATAGGCTTGCCTTGGCTTACAGTAAATGTCCCACAGATGTAACTGAGATGTTTGGACACAGTAGAGGCAGACTTTGTATTACTTAAAGGGTAGTTATTTATGATTTGTGCTATAGAAGAGTTTCATTTTCATCAGCTGACAATAGTGGACTGGGTGTGCTTGAGTACAAGCAGTTTGCCTGGAGAGTGCTTCTGTCTCCTCCTCTCACCCTTATTCTGTTCTTTTTTCTTTTTTTTCCTCCCTTTTTCCTCTGTGTTTTTTTTTCTTCCCTAGAGCATCTGTGAGACACCATACTCACAGATTTTCCTTCTAACTTTTCTCTATATCCAGTGCTGAAACGAGTTTCACAGAAAACAGATATAACATTTACAGAATCATTGTATGGCTAGGTAGTTGATACGGGACTGAGTTTATCAAATCACTATTTCAGGCTGATGAAGACTACTGCATTTTTAAAGATTTAATTTATGCATACCTTGTAGCTACAGGGTCTAGGAAATTTTAAAAAGTACATGAAAATGCAGTCTGCAGAGTCTTTATAGGTGAGAGAAACCAAAACACTTTAAGTTGGGCAGTATTCAGGCTGCAGCTTGAATGCTTGGTATCCATGGGTTAGAAGAGAAAGCAGCCTGGGAAGGTAGTCTTCAAATCACAGAAATGGCATCTCTCTGGATATCACATGCTGAGGTCTAAATATATTCCCTTAGTCACCAAAATTGTCAACTCTCATAAAGAGTCCAGTCCTACTAACGGACTGATTCCTAACATTTAGCAAATTCTAGCATATCTTTCCCCAGGCACCAATGTTATGACATTAAGTTAGTAATCTCAGGACGATTCTTCATTGCTTCTCAGTAACAAGGTTTGTAGATAATAAAAAAGGTATACTGACTAACAAGGCCAAAGAATGACAAAAAAAGAGAAATAGTTGCAAGTAAACTGAATCTACTCAGAAATGAAAAAAGGACTGTTTCTCAGAAATGCCTATATTACTTCAAGTGAAGTTAAGCTCTATCAGGATTAGCTTTGTTAGATGTTGTATATTCCCCATGGGAAAGATGGCGTGAAGCGTACAGAACCCTTGTGCTTTTGGCAGCAAAATTTCAAATATTGAAGCATCCTTCTTAGAGCAGATAAACAGTACCAGTGCAAGTCTCATTTGAAGCTGTTGCGGTCACCTGAGGAGACTTTGGTAAGACTGACTTCCCCAGGTGGAAGCACACAGTTCATATATAAAACAAGGAAATATTAGAAACAGGAGAGACCATAGCATCTGCTTGAAAAAAAATAGCAGGAATACATTCATTAGTTTATCACTCCATCTACATTTTAGCTAAATTTATTCCCTTGTCTTATCAAGTTCACCAAAAGACACATACATAAAAATTACAAGTTCATGAAAATCTCTTAAGGGTGACTAAGTACACAACTTTAAATAGGTTTTTATTTGATCTCTGACACATTTTTTATGGCACGAGATGACATTTTATGATACTTTATCAGTTTTATGGTTACTGCCAGATTTTTTAATCTATTGTACATTTAAAGGTCAATAAACTCTCTGTTCGGCTCTTAGCAAGACTATAGAACAGTACAATTTGCAGTGGTTTTATCCACTCTGAAGCTCATATGTCAGAAAGCAATGCCTATAAATCCCATGGGTAAGTGCCAGAATAACTGTGCGTGTTCTGTACAAGAAGTTACACAGGCATTTCAGCAGCTCAGAGTATTTGCATGACAGAGCATCAATATTTGTTTACAAATACAAGTTTAACCATTGTAAAAATATCCAAGGCTTCCCTTTCAAGCCAGAGAGCTGCTTCTGAATAAACAATGTTGATTTCTGTTCCAAAAAGCCACTTGAAGGATAGTGCAAAAAGGAGCCAATTTTTTGTCAAAAATTTGTAGCAAAGTCCAGAGCTGTGGTCCACTACAGGACTAATGTTGAGTGTTATGGCCAACAATTGAGTATACTCTGCTCCTGGACCACATAGGATCTAAATATACAAATGTTGTCACTGTTGCCTTTCCAATGAGGTAGGTCAACCAAACATGTGACGTACTGACAGAAACTGTTTATCATTAGAGCTGTCGTAAGACAATCTAGAAAACCACGTAGTTGCCGCATGAGTTTTTTTCATTCTTCATTTAAAAAGGAAGATCTTGGGCAGATGTCTGAAAGCTCTTTGTACCTTTGGTCTTTTACTCTTTGAAATAAATGAAAATAAAGGTGTGTCAAGAGTTTTCTGTCACGTGTGACCTTCTTAGACATCCTCTGAGCAGACAGTAGAGTAACAGAGGGAAAACCAGGCTTACTATTATTGGCTGGTAGAAAAAGTTGCCCAGAATGTTGTTACGATAGCTTAAAAAAATTAAATGTTGTATTATTTCAATAAAATACATGAAATTGGAACTTAACTGTGAAATATTAAATGAAGGAAACTACTTCCTGAAGTTGCGCAGAGCAGTCATTAAAAGGAACTTTGAGGAAGGACTTAATTACATTTATTGCCACACTGAAAATTATTCTAGAAAGAAATATCTTTTGAATGTCATTGACTTCACTGTGTTACACCTCCAGATAGTTTCATTTAACACATGTAATATGTATAAAATTAGTTAAGAAAGTCTTTCTGAGTACTGATTCTTTGTGTCCCCACAGACCCCGTCTGCAGTCTTTGTAGAGAACTGAGTTCTCACCCTGTCAGTAATATGCACCTCTTGTACCTCTAGTGTTAGAAAAGACAGAAGAGAAAAGGTTGGGTCTGAATACTGTTTTAAGATATTAAAAAGGCTAATGCAGCTCTAGAGTGAATTAGGAGTTTGTTAACATTAATCTGCAAAGAATTGGTAAAGCTGCATGGTTGCGCCCAGCCATGCTCAAGATACTAGAGGTCAGGCAGGATTCAGAAAAGGATCCCGGATGCTCTGCAAGTTGGAAAGACCACCTGTGAACAGACTCCAGATGAGTGGATTGCTTAGTCTAACAAAACAAGGTCAGAAAATGTCATCTTCATGTCTATATTTATGCTCATGTTGAGAAGAGCATAAACATCAGGAAGACAAGAGAGTTATTTGTGCTAACAGTGAGAAGTTAATTGAGCTGAAAGTTTTTTCTTTCAAGTTAAAAAAAATATTCTTTTTGAGCTAAATATTAATTCAAGTTCATCGGGAGAAACTTAAGTCTACATTCTCTTTCATTATATGAGCCACCAGGACCACAGAATAATATCTAGGATACAGTCAGAAAATCTAAATAGCTTTAAATGGGGTATAGACAGTTTAGGGACTGAATTCTGCCTGATAGCAGCTTCAGCTGGATCTCATGCCATTAGGGGAGTAATTCAGTTACCCTACCATAGGCAGTAAATGCCATTGTAGACACGCTAGGCTATCTATCTGACACATCCTCATGAGACTAGCATACAAGACGTATGACCTGCAGGAAACCTTCTGGGATAGCAGGCAGAGACCAGGAAGGATGCTTAAAACATCCAAGACAGTCTAGGACACCTCTGTCTAAGCACTTAAACTGATCCAAAGAGTTACGGTTGTTATGTTGGATTCATCCTGTTGGATGAATGTGTTCTGATGTCCTGGACTAGCTCTGGTTCTGCCTTCTCTGAGAGTGCTAGAAAATAGATAAGTCAAGCCTAGGTGTTTCCTCCAACTGTATTCCCATGCGTCAGCCTTGACCAGGCTGCTCTGCAACTGGCTAAATCAGCAGGCTAAGCATTCCTCTGGTCTGGGAATGGGCCAGAAAAGCAATTTTATATTTATGTTAACGTAATTCTTACTGGATTACCACAGCCTACATTTACATCAATATGATACCAAGATTTTTTCAAAATTATTGTAGTCAATTATTTTATTGCTTTGTGGTATTTAACCATTTGCAATGCATTTGGCTCTTGCAAGCACTTATTTAGGGCAGGACCTTGTTTTTGTGAAGAAAAAAAAGACCTGAGAAGAAGTGGTCAAAAGCATATACAACCACTGCAGGATGAGGATTCTGTCTCTTGTTCAACAGCTCCTCCATGGTTTCACAATCTCAGAGAATTCAAGTTCATTGTTGCTAATGATAATTCCACACTTATTTCTGCTTTAAGTATTTTTCCAAGTAAGGAAAAAGTCAGAAAGGTCCCAAGTAAGCAAGTTGAGGGTTAACAGAGAATGCATTGCTTTCCCAAAGCTGCTTTTGGAAGAATGCCACATTATAAACAACACCTGAACTTCATACTTCACAGCTGCAAAATATGCAGATCTTAATAGCAGAAAAAAATCTCTATTTTCTGCACATAATTGTTGAGATTACCACCAGGCCTGACAAGAAGTCACACCAATTGCCAGCCTGTGTTTTGCGCACATAGGAAACAGAAAGTGGCAACTTTCAGAAAATGCACACTAGAAACAATAAAAAAGGCTCAGTAGTAAAGAGGGATTTGTAGGGTCATTTTCATGTCAAATTTTTGTACAGCTTTCTCTTCAAACAAATGAAGCATTTGTAACAGAGTCCCCTTATGTTCAGGGATTAAAATGTGTGATACAAGAGTTTTCTGACAGGCTATATTGGCTAAAAAATCCCACACTTCAAAGTGGGTTTAAAACATAGCTGTTTTCTGCTGCTTATCAAAAATTAAAGAAGGTATAGTCAATTTAGACCAAGGAAGGCCTGAAAAGCCTGTTTTGTAGGCATAAAGTCAATGGAATTATTTTCTATGCCTTCATCTACACTGCGTATTAAGCCTCTTTGAATATGATAATATTTTCGGCTATAGCTTCCTTTTATGTTTGCCTTTTGTCTGTGTCTTCCACTGCCCCTTTTCAAGGAATCTAAGAGTCACTGTTTCCAGCTGGGATTGCCTAAGACGAAAGACCAGGATCACATAAAGATATGGTAGAAAACCAGTCATACAACCTTCCTGCCTTCCCAAAATTTCAGCATGGAAATTTAGCTGATGGCCCAACCAACTCACAGGTATGATGCTTTTAGAAACTTATTCCAAAGACACTGCTCTTACATATTCCAGAGAGTACATGCAATAGGGGCATATGCTGAAGATGCTTTTTAGAGTGCAAAGGGCAGGGCATCAAATGGAAGTAGCCATCTGTGATGTTTGCAAACAAAGCAGCCCTTTCCCTGAAATCTGAAGGTCTTCAGTTATAACGAATAGAAGACTAGAAAGCTTTACAAGTTCAGTGGAATATCACCCAAATACTGGGGGAATGTGAAATTCCAAGAAAGGATTTTCATGGACTACTCCTGCTTTTCACCATCTCTGTTTACAATTCTGTCCATGGGGAAAATGTCCAGGGCAAAGCCCCGAAGTGGAGGAAAACAATGAAAGGAGGAAGTTTGTGTGTATTGTGGAAGGATGAAGGGATGTAGCAGGGCACTAACACCGTTGTGAGATGTAGAAGTAAGAACTTGAAGTATGGTGGGAGGATTTAACAAGGTGTCAACAAAGGGAAAGAGGGAAGAAGAGACATAGACTTTAGTAGGTCTGCTCGTATAATTTTTTTATTTTCTACCTATCAAAAAACCTTTCAGAAGTACTAACCAAAGGTCATGAAGAAGGATTACTGTGCCGTGTACCTGAGATGAATCCCTTCAGAACAATAAGAGCTTTGTGGAACTGTGTATCTTCCTTTTTTACAGAAAATGAGAATCTTGTTTTGAAGTGTCAGGAAGAAGAAAGGACAAAAAGATGCTGTCTTGCACTAGTAAATGGTTATGATTCTGTAACTTCTGCCTGTGCTGTCCCTCATCATCCCTGCCTGCCAGGAGGCACCAACAATGAGGCCTGAAGCAGTGTAACCGTACAGTTTCTTTCAAGTGGCATGTTCTGTTTTCTCTTCATAAGTCGCAGTTTGGATCTTTCAAACAGTGGCTGCTATGGTATGCTGTTTTCCTAGAAAGGTCATTTCATCTTTTGAAATAAACCCAAGAAACATGAAAGTGGCCTAAGAAGTCTACTTGGTCTTACCAGTGAGGAGGAAAGACTTGAGAAGCAACAGATGGATCCTGTGGGACAACAACTGGTTGCACAGCTAGTGTTGGCAGCAGGGATTCCATTTTTATGACCATGGGACTCTCTTTGAAAGCTAAAGACTGCTAGGAACAGACAAGATCCACCTGACCAAGTGGAGCAAAAGCATTTTTGCCAACAAGCTGGCCAAACTGATGAGGAGAGCTTTAAGCTAGGAATGACAGGGGATGAAGATGACAACCAATAATCAAGTGAGGAAATGGTGACTGGGTTGGCAAGCAAAGCGTGCCAGCTGGTGAGACACCTCATAATCAACAAAGTAGGTCCAAAGGGGGCCCACCCCAAGTGTCAACACACAAATAAAGAAGTGCTGGTAGAGCCCGGGAAGCTCTCATGCATTTTTTTGTGAAATCAACACTGTTAGGTGCTTCCCTGAAGTCCCTGTCCACTAACGAATGCAGCAAGGGGAACAAACAGCAGGAATTTGACATCTGTGTACAGTCACAGGGCTGCTATCTCATCAGGGAGATGTGGTGGGATAGCTCACATTACTGGAGCACTGCCAGGGATGGATACAAGTGCTTTTGGAAAGGCAGGCTGGGATGGGGGGAGGCAGGGGCCAGAGTTGCCCGTTACAAGAGACAGCAGCAGGAACTCGTGGACCTCTGCCTAGGGCCAGATGATGAGCCAACTGACAGCCTATGGGGCAGGATTAATGGACAGGTGAGGGTCGTGAGAGCGGAGGTCATGGTAGGTATCTGCAACAACCTGATCAAGAAGAAGTAGATGAGGCCTTCTTCAGACAACTGGAAGAAGCCTCATGTTCACAGGCTCTGCAAAGGGGTCCATTGCAAGGACAACACAGTGGGCACAAGCAATCCAGGAGGTTTCTGGAATGCATTGATGACAACTTCCTAACACAAAGGATTGAGGAGATGATGAAGGGAGCTGTTCTGCTGGACCTCATACTAACAAACACGGAAGAACTTTTCAGGAATGCCAGTGCTGGGGCAGCTTTGGCTGCAGTGAGCATAAGACGGCAGAGTTTGGAATCCTGAGAAAAGAATACAAGGGAAAAAGCAGGACACCAGATTTTAGGCTGTTCAGGGATCTGCTTAGAAGAATCCCATTGAGTTCAGCCCTGAAGAGAAGAGGGATCCAGGAAAGCAGCTGATAATTTCAAGGATCACCTCCTCTATGTTCCAGAGTACCCATTCCCATAAGCAGGAAATCAAGCAAAGATGGCAGGAGGCCTGCGCAGCAGTACCTTAGCAATGTGTACAGATACCTGATGGGCAAGTAAAGAAGTTGGAGCCAGGCCCTTCTTGGTAGTCCACTGACAGGACAAGAGGCAACAGGCACAAATAGAAACACAGAAAATTCCATTTAGACGTAAGAAACAACTTTTTTACAATAAGGGTGGTCAAACACTGGCACGGGTTGTCCAGAGAGCTTGTGGAGTCTCCATTCTCAGAGATGTTCAAAACTCAGCTGGACACAATCTGGAGCAGCCCTTCTCTGAGCAGCCCTTCTCTAGGCAGATTTTGGACTGGATGATCACCAAGGGGCCTTCTACTGTCAGCCGTCCTGTGATTCTATGTACCTCCCCTGAGGTTGGCCAGTCTTTCACTGTCATAAAAGCCAGCAAGCAAAACAAAACCGTACTCCTCTGAGGCTGAGAAATGTTATTTACAATGTTGTTTAATGACATCAGTGTATTGCAGGACGCTTCTTTTAACATTTGTCACAATAGTTGTTATTCTTAGACAATACTTATAGGCACCCTTTTTTTAAAGTTTAGCCATAATACTTGACTGGAACTGTTTCCTGCAGTAATGGATTCCACAGGTGAAGTCAATACAATGCAGAGGAGAGACAGTTCCTTCACATCTTTCTAAATATAGTGGTCAATAATGTAACTGACTCCACCTAATCTCATGTTGTTTCAGTTTCATGATACCCTCAAAATACATAGATGCTGACGCCAACAGGCACTTTTAAGCCTAGTTCATCTCTTTGCTTTTTGTTTTTTAAATTGAAAAGAAATGCTTAGACATATAAAAGGAAACAAATCAGAGTGCAATTATGAAATTCCAGGAAGTACGTTTGGCAAATGTTGCATATCTTTTGACAAAACAGGCCACATAGGAATGTAAACAACTGAGACAGAGAAGAATTATTTGCTAATAAAACAAGTCTATGAACAAACTCACTAGATGATTCTTGTGTTTCGTAAGTAAAAAACAGATCAGAATTAAATGAACCCTACTCAACTGAACAGATTCAGGTTTGAAGCTCCTGGGCCTACACGTCGGAGCTACTCCTGAGTTTACATTTTGAAGCTTTCCAATGAGGAACTGAAGAGGAGTTCCTAATTTCTTTTTTTTCATTACTGCATAATTACTGTGCTTTATACACATTTGGGGCACATATCTGCTTAGACCAGGGGGAAAAGCAAAATCTGAAGCAGTAAGTTGAATGAGACACAAATTAAATCTAGTTTCAAAGTGAATTTTGAGATCCCTGGTATTTTCTGATTTGCAAAGGTACTCAACATCTCCTCTTCCCCTGGAATAGGTTGCAGGCTTTTAGACTTCTAGTCCTCCCCATATCCTGCTGCATAAAGTGTGTAAATTTAGCAGCCCACCTTTGGACTTTGAAAAGAGAAGAGGGGAAGTGAGAGAGGTTGTTTTAAAGGCTTTCAGGGAATCAACAAATAGTCAACATCTGTGAAGTAGCAAAGCTAGGTAATATTTCAATGGTGAAAGCAAACACCAACTGTTTTTTTCAAATGTGGCCAAGAGCATCCAGGACTAACAGAGTCATGGGACCAGAAGAAGAATAAACAGGAGGGAGCTTGGTGGTTAGAGCATGCTGCTGGGAATAGGGAATCCCTGTGCTCTGGATAATTTCTGGGCTTTGACCAAGACCTGTCTAAAGTAAACTGCCTTAATTATTCAGTGAGCAAAGACCAGAACCTACAGCTCTTTTCTGCTGTTTTTATTTGTAGCAGAATGAGTAGCGGCACCAGCACCACCAATCTTCCTCTTTGACCTTGCTTCCGTAAGAAGGCGTTCACAATCACTGAACCCACTCTAGCCTGGGACCCTTACCAGATTTGTAAACCCCAAAGTGTCCATAGGCAGAAAATACGCATCTAGACACTCAGTTTATGGGCAGGTGCACTAACACCATCCAAGTACATATAAAGCTTTATTGCTTAAATGGTATCTCAGACACCTACCTGGTTTAGGCAGGGAAAGGGTTGCCACCTTGAATACAAAGATCTAAATTCTGTCTAATCTTCACTTTAATTTCCTAAAAGCTATCTTGGAACTTACTCTTCAACGTATTTAAAAATGCTGCCAGACTGTTCACAGTTCAAAATTAAATCTGCATTCAGGCATCTGAAAGAGTGATTCGATTTTCAGAGATGCTAAGCAGCCAAAGTCAAGTTTGCAGCTCCCACTGAGAGCATAGTCAGTAGCTATATATTTACATGTTAGGTACAGGATGGCATCAGCCTTTAACATTACACATATGCCACTGGGTTTCCAGTAATAAGTTTTTCAGGAAAATAAGGTGTATAACACATGGTAACACTTTAAGAAGAGGGGAAAAGTGGTAAAAGAGAACATGAAAAATAATGGGAACCAGCTTTATGCTACTGGTAAGCAGCTGGATAATAAAACTGTGATCTTTTTCTTATATAGAATGAATCACTATTTTTATTTTTTTTAAAAAAGGTGTCTTTTTATGGTTCATGATGTATTTCCCAACATAGCAATATAGCTTCCCATTAAATAGCAGACAGGTACAATATAAGACTTTTCCCAACAGTCCTATATTTCTCCCCTTAACCCTTGACTCTCCTCCCACTTTTTCCTATCACATAACAGTAGCCCTTTACTGTGTTGCATCTTAAAAACATATTGACTTAACCCTAATCTAAATCTAAAGCTTTTCAGCTTTAATCTCCATTTTCTTTTATTTTTTCAGCTTTCATCTCAATGTCAGTGTCTGGAGTTCTTCAATCCTAGATACTTCACAGTCTGGTAGTGTCTCAAATTTTTGCTGCCTAAAGTCTCCAACAAACCACACCTCAGAAGCACTAATGCCTCGTCTGTCTTCCTGACCTACCAACTGTTGTTGCTAACATCAGCAGTGATCCTTTTGTAGCCCCTCTTTTTTCTTGGATTTTATGCTTCTGTGCTTTCTTAGTTGCCCTTCTACTCCCATGTTTTTCCTTAAGGTCCTTTTTGTTACTCCCATTTTCCCTCTTCCTTTGACATCTATGTCTTCTCTTGTCCTTCGCCACCTCCTCTGCTCCTCTGTGGTAGCCTCCTCAACAAAACCAAATTCAGGCATCTCAACTGAATATCTCACGAAACTATATTTTTTACTTGAGCCCCAGTTGTATCCATGCAAACTCAAATTTAGCCTCTTCTTTGACATGTTCTCAGGGATGTCTAGCTGTCAGCTCCAATGTCTAGCTATCATTGTTAAAACAGAGCACATAGTATTCCTCACGATGTTCCTTTTTAAGATGCTGTGGGAAATATCACCATTTAGCCTTTAATTTTGGCATGTCACCATACACAGTCTTCAACTGCAGCCATGACCAGATCTTCACATATGGATAACGGTAGTGAGAATTCCTGTATGATCTTCTGGAAGCATCTTGAATCATGTTGTGCCTCGGTTAGCACAACATTCCTCTTTCTGGTTTTAATGAAGACAATTTTTACTTGTACATCTACTTCAACATTTCACTTGTCTGATGTTTTGACCATGTCTCTGCTCTCCTTTGCTGTGATATCAAACATAAACTTTGTCCTTTTCAAATCCCATTATGTCCCTGTCTTGTTGTTTCTGCTTCACGTACATTTAACTCTGCTATCTTGGAACTCATTGTTTCTCAAGTCTGTGAGGAAGACAGCCATATAAAAATGTATGATTTGATTTTCCCAGAACTAATCTAAAATTTCATGTTTGTACAGTGTAATTACATATTTTTAGATATACGTTTCAGATATGCAATCTCCTTTTGTAAACAATAGAATAACAAACCTGTATGTAATCATTTATATGCAGCAACTAACAATATACACTAATTTTTTTGCCATGAATCATTATTCAAATAAGGGACTGTTAGCCTTGGCAAAAGAAAATCTAAAAAAAATTTAAATTTGTCCATTCTGGTATCATTATTCTTTGTTCACAGATCATTTTTGTCAGTGTTTTAGACTCTGCTCTACAAAAGTGCTTCTCTGGATGTCTTTTCTGGAATTCCATCTACTCAGGAAAGTCTTCATCCCACCTGGAAGTTAGGATCAAGGAAAATGCAGGTATGTCCAAGATGCACAGTATGCTCAATAGCTCAAAGTAATCTAAATTCCGCTCTCGTGATCTTCATTCTACCCAAAACTCCTTATGAATGTAGAGCTTTGACATGATCTCTAGTCTCCAAAGAAACTACGTGATAAAGCACTTTGTTCTTTTTGGATTAGGATGATTTACACTTTCTAAAAAAAGCACTAGGGGGTTACAAGCTGACCAGAAAAAATAGATGAGTAGGGACAACTACCACTGCTGTAGTGGCAATGTTAAAATGTCTCTATCCCTTGTCTGTCGTAAGCTTTCAAAACTTACAAAAGAAATTTCCTATAAAGGACACATGGACATACAAACTCGCTCTTCAGGGATTTTTGTTGCTCTATGTTGATTTTCTCTTGGCATTTTCCCACTGAGGTTTTTAGACAGTTTTTGGACCTTTCATGCCCATATAAAGTGTCCTACAATTGGACCTAGAAGAATGACGGTTCAGCGGTTGATTTTGTCATAGCATTACCCCTGTAATTTCCCTAACAAGTTCAGCTTTGCAAAAATAGCAATGTGCTTTTTCTAATTTGGCACAAGGCACTTCCATGACTATAAACCAGTTACTGCGCTGCCGTTCAGACTGAAATTGGATTAAAGAAGTGATGCGGGGACATCAAAATAAGAATTCCAGTAAAACAACAGAACAAGAATGTTATGTCTTGCCTTAAGTGTATTAGTGGAAGATAAAAATATTGTCATTTAAAAACAGCTGATGCTGCATGGAAAAGTTTGAAAAGCATTCTGTTCGGAAGCAGTCCTACACAAACAACTCTTTCCCGCTGCTCCTTAGTGCCATCACCATTTGTATAGAGTCAGGAGAGGCCAAACACACAAATTCTGACCTTAAACCCTTTGGTGGTCACTGTCAAGTCAGTTCTTAAGCTATGCTATAATAATGGTCCCAGCTGGACTGGATGCGAGTGATCCGTTTTCCTTCTAATGCTGGGTTTTCAGTGCTGTCGGTATGACCCTTAGATTCACATGTCATGACCAGTTTTCTTAGGTCATTGTGAGCCTAGAAGACAAAACATGTATTTCAAGTTGTGCTGAACTGATTCTATATGCATTCTAACAGCTGCGTAGTACTAGTAATCACTTATTATCAATGAAACAAATGCATATGGACGAACTATTTAACAAACGGCATTTTTAAGAAATGCCCGTGAATTGCAGACATTGAGCTGAAATGCACAATGTGAAGTACTGAATGCAAAACATACTTTCCAAAATAAAGATACCTAAGTGCACACTGTATTCCTGGGACACACCTATTTTATCAATCAACTGTGCAGGCACTCATCATATGGTTGCATGTTAGGAACATGTGGATACTTAAGATAAATGGGAACATACTGTAGGCAACTTGTATGACAGGTGAATATAAAAATAATGCACTGAGAATTGCACTGTGCTGTAAAGGAAGTCAGAGGCTATAAAATGAGATAAATCTACACAGAATCCAAAGTTACCTGCTACTTCAATTTGGTTTGTTTATTTCTCACTATTATATCAATGTTTTCATTCAAAATGCAATACTAATTATAGTAATCATTGACAGAAAACGTGTACGTCTTCTAATTTCAATAAAGCCAAAATAATTAATAGTTTCATACCCACTGTAAGATAGGTAACTGCAATTATTGAATCATTCTTCTAGCACAAAAGGGTTTAGTTTTAACTGGCCAAAGCTGAGCCCAAAAATAAGTTAAATTAATAAATTGCTATTTTAACATATGTGGTGCATGTAAGTACATACTATTCTGTAAATATGAGTTAGTCACATGAAGGTGTTTGTAAGAAAAATAGTAACTATACTGGAAAATAGCTGGCTGAATAAGGTTAATTTCATCTCCCATCAGAACCTCATAAGCTGTTTCCCACAAGGTCCATGGGAAAATTATCTGCGGGGGGGGGGGCTAAGAAGCAGATGAGGAAACAAACAGAAATATGTCATAATGTTATGAAAATTGGACAACTAAGTATTTTGAAATATTTGTTTTTTAAAGCATTGTATAGCATCTGTAAGTCTCATAAAAGGTATATCTGAGCAGTATTATGAGCATGATTTACCCTGGTCTCCAAAGACATTGCTCACAGTCCCAGACTGGCAACATTGAAAGCAGATCTGATAGCTTTATCTGCAGAAACAGCCTGGTGAAGGGGGAAGTCATGCAAGATTTCTTCCTAACAACCTGCCAGTGTATCTCAACACAGCCACAGAGGAACCATTTCAAGGGCTCAACAGGTAGTCTTTGTGCTTGCTTAGCCCACAATTTTTCTTCTGAGAATGCCAGAAAAAGTACATTTCCAAGACACTCTAACCTTTGAAGAGAGTTTTTGAAACAACAAGTCATTTCTCAGAGTTGCAGTGTAAGCTAGAAGGGAGGTAGAACACCCTTGGAGAGTCAGAGCTGAGAAAAATACACCAGAGTAGTACTTTGGCAAATGTTCTATATCGCTGCAGCCAAATTAACTCATTGTTTACTGTGCTTTCTTTCAATACAGTGCCATTGGACTTAATTGTAGACTGTTTCTTCTTCTGCTTCTATACACATCTAGGAATTTCTGGAAGGACACAGGGACAGAGAGTCTTGTTCTACTTTTTATACTCTTGCAGAAATGCTTTAAGCTTCTGCAACATGTCTTACTTGCAGATCGGTTTCCAGATTATTTTTTCCTTTCGCCTTTCTTGTATGCCTCCCCAGCTGGGTTCACCCTTCATCCCTTGCCAAAGTCTCGATGCTGGGAGAGCGTGCTCTCATCATCACACTGCTAACACTGTCACCAAAACCTAACCATCAGCAAAAGCTGTAGTTCAGCTGGGAACCTCAGTCCTTTCCACTCTTAGAGCACAGAAGTTTTCTTTCACATGCCCTTAAAGTAAATTTGCAAGAGAGGAAATCATGCTCTCGGTTACTCTGTAGACAAGTGACTGAAAAAAGCAACGAACATCTTGAATGTTGTGGCTTACCCTATAATAAGACAGATAGAATATGCACCTTTGTTTGGCAGAGGTGAAGTTACATTTGTCATTCAAGCTGGTACATATGTTACAATATGTAGATATGTTTTTTTCTTCTTGCTCATTTTGGGAAAAGCCATGTCATATCGTATTTAGGATGCCATGAGGAACCAGTTTTATCCCTCTTTTTTTGCACTCTCTTCCTCCTCTTCTTTCAATTTGATTCATTGCTGAAATGTCAGGGTTAATAAATCTTCTCTTCATTTCACATAGTTGTCCTGTTGTCCAGTATCCAGGAAGTAGCACACAGCGTGATTTTGCCAAGTCACGGTATCCTCACATCGTGTGAGTGGAAGAGTCTCCTGGGGAGAAGGATAAGCAAAATTGCATTACTAGGTCTCCCAAACTTTAAGCTTAGCAACAGCTTTGTCCCAGAGAATGTTATTCAGCTTGAGCTTCCCTAATGAATAATGCAGAGGGACTTGAAGTACCAGAACAATCTTCTTGCCATTTATGGATGCTAAGTTACCCAAGACAAAAAGCAAGATGCTAGTTTTGTAAACAGCTATTCTTTGGTAAACATTTTGGAACGCCTCCTTCTTCCACCCATAAGCAAAGAAATCTTCATTGTGCCTGTAAAAATAAAACAGCCTTAGCAGAGAGAGAGAGTCTGTGTTAAGCTCCTTCATCGACACAGTCAGAAAATCTTTGAGAGGTGCTTTGAATTGAGACATTAAAAAAGAAATTCTCAGATATGGTCTCCAGGGCAATATTTTGCCAGCATCCAAATTCATTGCATACCCTGCTTACAACAGTTTTGCTGATCAACTGGAGATAATATGAGGGGAGAGCATCAAATCATAACATGAAGTTTGCTGGAATAAATCAGGCTCTTGATATAAGACCTTCCTTTCAATAAGCTGAAATTTTATTTCTGGAGGACGCCTCATGAGGAGACGTGTCTTGAAACTGTAAGACTTTACTTGCTGTTGTTGCTTTCAGTCTGCACGGAAACTGAGCGTGGCCCAGCCAGCTTGGCAACAGGAGTGCAAAGACAGGTACAGTGTGTCATTGAGAAAAGACATATTTGCCCTTACCTCAGAGAAACAAAGTCACTTCAAGATCATCTCAGAGAGAGATGACATCATGTAGGCCATGTTTTCTTGACCCAGACCTCTATTTAACTGGAGTGTATTTCTGAGCGTGGAGTAGAGCACACTGCAGGGGTGTTCCATGGCTTAACATTCACTGTTCCTAATCCTCAATCAAAAGCTTACTTTGAACAGCCCTCACACTAAAATTTCATGCACCACTTGCACGGCATTGGCAGAGCTACACTAGTTTTCAGGGAAATAGTGCCAGCATTCCTGTCTAGAAACATCCTGAGCCATAAGTTAACTAACAGATTCACATTGTTGCCTGTTTTGATAACTATGATTTCTTCTCTCTCCCCATCTTGGCTGTGCCACCAAATTACTGGAATGTGCTGACAGGACGTCCAGTACATTGCAAGCATAGCGTACAATGCAGTGTAAGAAGATCTGGTCTCATGAGATGTTGGAGTAGCAGTAACACTCCATCACTGTTCCGGTTTATAAGAAAACTTCAATCTGGCAAGCGGCAGGGCATTTTGAGCGCATTCAGAAAGCGTGCTAAGCACTTCCAAAGCTGTCGGCAGCAGGCAACGTGGCACGTGCTTCACTGATCTGCATTGCTTTAAAACTTGTGACTTCAGTGGATGGAGTTAATCCTGATCTACAGCTTGACTCTGTACCCATGGTTTTGTGTTTGCATGTTTGTTTTTTACAAGCTGGTCATTCAAGTCAGATGAGAATAAGGCCCAGTAACATCCTTGATAAGCATTTCCGAAAGAGACTGTCCCTTTGATGATAGATTCTGTAGGCATGAAGATGCTTTTCAACTTTGCCAGAACCACCTGCAGTAAGGTCGACCTAAGGATTTTGGAGTTTCTCACGTTTCTCCCAGATGGCTGAATTCTTTGAGTTAGCTCTATATAACTATTACAGCCAGAAAATCCTGTTTTGATTTCATTTATATCACAGTTAATCCAAAAAGATTTTGGAGAACTGGGACCAGGAGCTTTTTATTCATCTTAAAGAAAAGATGATAGAAAGTTCTGGGAATGGATTTTCTCATTTTTTCCATTCCTTTTGGCAAGTGTAAGGCTTCCTTAAAGCAATTCACAAAGAATTTCAAAATTCAGTACTTCTTTTCTGGATACACCTTAAAGGAAACTGTTCGCAAACAGTGTTGCACATCATTTCCCATGAATATAGACTTCTTTCAAGTATCTCAAACTACATGACTCCGTAAATGGCACACCCAAACCAACCAAAAGATATTGAAAAATTACCAGTCACTTCATATTTAGATTGTTTCTCTAAAGTAGAAGACTTCTTTAAAATGACTATCTGATATCTGCCATTGAACAGCTTCTAAATACATTGTTGGAAAAGCAAGTTCACTGTAGTTATCTGTACTTGCTGGAAACTTAGTTTAAATTTCTGATTTTACTTCTTTTAACTTTTTTTTAATTGCTGGCATGTGTTTTTTGACTTGCAAATATATAGTTTGAGTTCAAAAACTCTGGATGTATGGGTCTTTGAGCACTAGGATGGCAAACTCCATGGCGTAATAAATAGCTTGGGTCTATAATATGCAGTCTAGCAGAAGATGACCTGCTCAGTGATCACTGAATCAAGAACTTAGAAGGAATAAAAAACTTACAAGGAATCTCCCTGTCTCTTTCTATGTCTAAGGTCAATAAAAGCTGTCCAGGAAACTCAGCCTTAAAGACAGTTATCAACACCACAAATACTTCCCTTTAAACCTAAAAAAAATGCAGCATATTGAGTGTCCATACATGGCAGAACAAACACAAATCAGAGTTATTTAACACTGAAAAGGAAAAAATTCATTTCCAGTCAGCACGTTTTCTGGACAATGACCTACTTCAAGGATCAAATGTCATTATTGTTGCAAATTGTTCATTTGCCCCCAGCTAGTACCAGAAGGTTCCTTGCGTTCTGAAGCAATCAGTTTCAATCGGTTGAGCTATCCAAATAGAAGGGTATAGTCATGTCTGAAAATCAAGCAGGGGATTGACAGAGAATTAATACTAAAGAATAGTTCCAACACAAGAAATGAATCGAAATCATGCTTCGGTATGTAGACTACCTTGTCTTCCACAGCAGAGATGCTGGGGTGGTGTGTGTTAAACCCAGTAGGCAGCTCAGCCCCACACAGCTTTTTGCTCACTCCCTCACAGTGGGATGGGGGAGACAGCTGGAAGACTAAAAGTGCAAAAACTCATGGTTGAGATAAAAACAGTTTAATAGGTAAAGCAAAAGCTATGTGTGAAAGCAAAATAAGGAATTCTTTCAGTGCTTTGCATTGGCAGGCAGGTGTTCAGCCATCTCCAGGAAAGCAGGGCCCCATCACATGTAACAGTTACTTGGGAAGACAAATGCCATAACTCTGAACATCCCCCCCTTCCTTCTTCTTCCTCCAGCTCCTATTGCTGATCACAGTGTCACATGGTATAGGATATCCCTTTGGTCAGCTGGGGTCAGCTCTCCCAGCTGTGTCCCCTCCCAACTTCTTGTGCACCTCCAGCCTACTCGCTGATGGGGAAATGTGAGAAGAAAAGGCCTTGACTCTGCAATAAATATAACCCTGTGTTTGCAACACCGTTTTCAGCACAAGCCAAAACATATCCCCATACAAGCTACTATGAAGAAGATTAACTCTATCCTAGCCAAAACCAGTGCAGTTGAGCATTGAACATTCCCAGTTATTGAACTTTTAAATAACTAAGACCTATGCTGGAAGTGCTGGGAAGGGAAAAATCACTCCCTCTTAGAGTATTCAATTGAATCAAAATGTCTGATAATTTGCTCATACATGGGGATTTGGAAAATATGTTTACATGTGTAACAAATTGGACTTCAATCAAATTTAATCACTTTAGCTTTTGGGGGACTACTAGTGCATCTCAGAAGAGCCAAATGTAAGAAATGACACGATGAAGGTTTATGTAGATTTTTTGCTGGAGGCTTGGAGTCTCAAACTCTTCAAGAATGCTCTGATTTAGTACTTTGGTCTGTAACAATGCATATAGAAAATATAATCAGAAATTTCAGATAAGATGCAAAATTCCACAGCGTTCCTTTCCTCCATTTGCAAAGTTGACATCTATTCAAAATGGTCAGGTTACCCTGGTTATAGTATTTACTTTCCTATATTCATATAGTGTTATCTGCATTAGTTACACTTGTAACTCATATTTGCAGTTTACACTTGTAATTTGGACATTTTCTAGAACAATCAAATAGATTTTGGCTGGAGTAAAATCAGGATACGTGAGAAGTGAACTGGCTCCATAATATATAAATTTAGTGCTATTCCTTTAAAGTGGACTGAAGGTGCTATGCAGGCTAGACAACCGAGCCAGAACCTGCACCATCCCACTAATGTCAGTGAAAAAAGATCTGCACAGTACATAAAAGAGGGAATTATGAGAAAATCTCCCCAAGTTTCAATCATGTGTTCAATTCTACAAGAGAAATTGATTCTTCTAGTCCTGAGAGAGTAAATAATTATCTATATCCAAGATTTTTACTCTCTTGTAAAACTGACAGCAGCTGTGTCAGTTAATACCTAATGTTTTCTAGTTTATAACATGTCATGCAGTACTATGCAGAACTGTCTAAATCTACAGACAGAGGACTTTATGCTTCCACCTAAACCTGTTACTTTGGCAAATACTTCTGGTTTATGGTATACAAGAAAGGGTCTCAGATACATTTATGAAAAAATCAAATTGCTGTTTTCATACTCTTAAAATATCTCTATTTTCTGAAGCCTGACCAAGGTACAATATAATACTACTCGTGAGAGTATCAAAATACTGAAATAAGCAGAGATTTGGATGACTGGAAAAGCAAATGGCTAAGTAGGCCTTCTGGGCACAACCTCATTTTTTAGGATATTGGTTGCAGTTAAATAGATTATGTTGTGTAATAGACTTGATTTGCAGTCTTCATCACTCGGATGTCTCCAGTGTTGTTCAAATTTTGCCTTTTGGCCACTTTCCTACTGAGTAAGCTTCCACAAGAAATGTGCAGTGCTCAGCATTGTTGGTGTTCTTTTTCCCATTATCTCTGTTAAATGGATAAGGACTACACATTTCATCCAGTTTCTGAGAGTATCAGTCCACGGGCCAGAGATTTTTTTGTCCTCTGATATCTGTAAAATGAGCACCTCATGGCTCATGAACGAGGTTATCACAAGAGTAAGCCTGCCTTTCCATCTTTTTGACCTGTCCTGATACTATCCGAGACTGGTTAATGAGTTTCCAGTGAATGAGTTCTGAAGTGGGCCCAATTTTTCCAAAGCCTTAAGCTCTGTTTTCCTCCTCTTGGAAGAGAAGGCAGACGTCGGACATCTTCTGGCCTTCGCGGTTTCTAGAAATCATCTTTAGTTTTAGATAATTTTAATTTTTTGGCATGAGCTCTGTGAATGAAACTGGTTCCCAGGAACATAAAATCCAGATAGCTCAATTCAGTCTGACTGATATTGTCCAAAAAATAAACAAATCGACATGAAAAGCCTTCTGGGGATACAGCTCAATTTTAGCACATCTGTTCATCTTCAGAGCAAGCGCATCTCCTGGTATCTCTTAGCATTTATTAGATTCTGCAGATGCTGGCTACCCCATCTGCTCTCCTCACCGAAAGTGAGAAAAGCTAAATAGCGACGGAGATAAACGACCCTCAGCACATGCAAAGCACGGCTGGTGAGCCCCAGGGGTTGGCTTGCAGGGGGTGCCGCTCAGCAGCCTGACCCCCTACGCCTGGCATGGGGGCAACAGGCAAAGGCAGTTCCCTTTGCACAGAGTGAGGTGGTGACCCTGGCCCCGGCCAGGGGAACACAGGAGTTCCAGGGGCCGCAGCGAAGTGCTGTGCCCCAGCATGGTCCCAGTGTACCCGCCGGTGCTCAGCCAAAATGTAGGCACTCTTTTGGGCTGAGTGCGGCCACAGCTGGCACACGGTGCCGGGCTGCTGCTGCCCGTCGGCTGGCCAAGCAAGGGTTCTTCTGCTGGGAACTTGTTGGAGCTTGACTCCTGCCTTTCCCTTGGCTGTGCAACATGTTCATGTTGCAGCGTCTCCAGGAAATTCACACACCCAGCAAGAGAAATACAGGCAGGCTTTCCGCACAGACTTCGTTGTCCCTCTTCCCTATAGGTTTTGGTAGTTTGCATGCTGACTCTTCTTGCCTAACGATTGTGCTTACAGAAACTCTTCTCGTTTCATCTGAGGTCGTCTGCACTAAAATCTACTTGAGTCCTGTCGTCATTAGGATTCACTGCAGAAAAGACTTAAGGGTTTTAGCAACCTTATTTTTTAATTACCTTTTCTGGAAAAGTTTGGATTTTTTTAGGAATAATGTTACCTCTGAAATGTCTACTTCATAGTAGCAGCCACATAACTGTAGTATAGTTTATTTCAATTCCTAATACTGTCACTCTGATAGTATTTTTAAGTTATTCTTGTATCTGTTTACCTGATTACATGTTCCTACTTTATACCTAGCATATTTTTAAGACAAATTAATATTTCCAAAGAAAGTAACTTTGGACAGTAAGACAAAGGACAACATCCAGTAGAACAGACTTCCAAGACATAGTTATTTTGCAATTAAAGTTCAAAGGACAGTGATTTAAGAAAAGACATGGTTTAGACTGGGCTCCTCTATTCACTGAAAAAACCAAAAGCTATGACTGTATGCTTGGATGTAAAAGCAGTCCAAGGAGCATGATGAATATGATGTTGGGAAACAACAAGTTGCTTCTGTTGCTTCCTTAATTTGCTTGTACTGCATGAACCATGAGTGAAGCCCTGCACTTACTAAGACCTCTATAAATAATCCATATAAAAATAAAAAATAATATCAATTGGTCATACATACCAGAGTGTGAGTAGATAACATGATACAGCCAGTAGAAATCATTGGGGTTGGTGGAGTTGTGTCCTGCCAGAGGACTATGCCTACACTATAAATTTTGCACAGTTCCCATTTTGTTTGAGGTCTGCAGAAGACAGGGGAGTGCACAGCTCCTTCCACAGAAGAAGTGGGACACAGGTGAGAGGAGGGTTTGGTCACCCAATGTCCACCAACAGGCAGCGAGGATGTGTATTCAAAATACTGCCTTCCAACACATTCCCAGCAGGCCACATGCTTCTGCTGGGGCCCTCATTGCCCTGAGCCTGACATCAACCCCCCAGCACAATTGTCCCACAGTGGGACCATCACTTTTGTCACTCACAATTTTGTCAGACTTCAGCCATTTCCTCGTCTGAGTTCAGAGCCCTTTCTTCCACAGCAGGCATCCCCCAGGCAATCTGCTGCCATTTCTTTGCCAGTTCTCAAGTCAAGCATTGCCTCTGTCCCCTCTGTCCCCATCTCATTTCTCATCCCAGACTTCTTGCTGAACCCAGAGTAAGCACCGGGCTTGCCTTGGGCCTGTTATAATTTATTTTTTAACAACAACACTTCAACTGTTTCCAAAAACTAAATTGTTGGGGGAGAAACAGTTTGTTCCAGTCCTTGACATCTTCCCTTTGTAACCCTCTAATTTGTCCATGGTTTGTAGCTGTGACTTGAAAACACTAGTGGGTGGTATGGTCTCCCTGATCGGAGAGATACGATTCCTGGCTTTGCAAAAATCTGCTAAGCTTATTCAAGTCTCTCATGAGTGCTTGTGCTGATCACACCAAAAAAGAAGGTATTAGCCCAGAAAAACTAAAAGCTGAGCATGCTGCTGTTCACGGAGGGTTGTTAGTTCCCCTGATGCAAGGTGGGAACAGGGTGGTGAACTCTCTTGAGCTCGCAGTGATTTTCTGCTGGCATCCAGCTTGAATCTAGGAGAGAGCTGGCTGATTTGAAAAATTAGGTTTGCTCATAATGACATTATGAAGATAAGAAAAATGAGTTAATGAGCACGCATAGTGACAGTGGGACCAGACAAAGCTATAACAGAAGAGGAGCATGGAACCAACAAATTAAGACAGAGGAAGAGGGTGTACATGGCAATTTTTTTGTAGTCAGGAGGCTGCAGGGGTGGCTTCTGTGAAAAGACACCAAAAGCTGCCCCTCTGTCAGACAAAGCCAGTTTCAGATGGCTCCAAGACAGATTCACTGTTGGCCAAAGCTGAGCCCATCAGGAGTGTTGGTAGCACCTCTGTGATGGCATATTTAAGAAACGGTAAAAAAAGCCATGCAGCACCAGCTGGGAGAGAAGAGTGAGAACATATGAGAAAAAACTCTGCAGACAGCAAGGTCAGTGAAGAAGGACGGGGAGGAGATACTCCAGGCACAAGACCAGAGGTTTCCCTGCAGCCCATGAAGAGACCACAGTGGAGCAGATATCCACCTCATATTCCATGGAGAACCCCACACCAGAGCAGATGGATGTGACCTGAAGGAAGCTGCAGCCTGTAGGGAGCCCCTGCTGGATTAGGCTCCTGTCAGGAACTGTGGCCTCTAGGGGGGAGCCCACAATGAAGCAGGTTTTCTGGCAGGAACTGTGAGCCTGTGGGAGACTCACACAGGAATATTCCATTCCTGAAGGACTGCACCTGTTAAAAGGACCCATGCCGGAGAAGTTTCTGAAGGACCGCAGCCTGTGGGAAGGACCCACAATGGAGAAGTTTGTGAAGAACTGTCTGCCCCCATGCTGGAGCAGGGAAAGAGTGTGATGAAGCCGAGATGGAACTGACTGCAACACCCATTCCCCATTCCCCATCCCCCATCCCCTTGCACAACTCGGAGGGGGAGGTATAAGAGTTGGGAGTGAAATTGAGCCTGGGAAGAAGGGAGGGGTGAGAGGAAGGTATTTTCAGATTTGTTCCTATTTCTCATTATCCTACTCTATTTAATTGGAATAATAAATTAATAATTAAATTAATTTCCCCAAGTCAAGCCTGGTTTGCTCGTGACAGTAATTGCTGAGTGATCTCCCTGTCCTTATCTTGACCCACAAGCTTTTTCTTTTCGTCATATTTTCTCCCCCATCCAGTTGAGGAGGGGGAGTGATAGAGCGACTCAGTGGGTACCTGGCGGACAGCCAGGGTCAACCCACCACAAAGACTAACACTGTACTAGAAATCTGGGAACATTGTCAAATAATGATGAGAACAAAAGAGGAATCCACACGAAAATCTGATTAGTGTTCTGGTAATCAGATTTTTAGAAAAATACAAATTCATTAAGTAATGAGAATAGAATAAAATGTGAGTAGCCAGAGCAAATAATCAAGCAGACACATTGAGTGACCCAAAGATGCTCTGAATAATTAGTGTCATCAAACATACGCATCTAGGGACTTGATTAAAACCACACAAAACGTATTGCTAATTCTGCCATTAGCTCTTGGAAACTCAACTTTGCAAAATGTATTGCATTTATATTATTACTTAAGAGTTTACTTGAAGAAATATGTGCATATTCATAGGTTTAGTAGCTACACAGAAGGCCTGGGAGTAAGACTAAATGACAAGATGGGTCATAACATCTCAATATAGGCTCAACTGTCTTTATTGCATAATTACATCCCAGATCAACACCAGGCTATCAGCTTTTGGTGTCTCTACAGTGAGGCAAGATTAGTCAGGATTCACAATTAGAAGAATCCTAGTGCCCGTTAAAAAGCTTACACTGGCATGGTCTGTTGTTGAATCAGAAACAAAGTATGTATAGAAACTTAATGCCCTCCCCTTCCCCCATCCTAACATGTTTCTTTTTAATATAAAATCTCAAATTCGATTACAACATTCTTCAAGGATGAGAAGAAATTAGCTTTCTAAACAACTATAGAAAACAAGATTCTTCCCTGATTTGCATAGCACATTTCATCAATGCAGTTAGATGAAAAGTGTAATTCGTTTAAACAATAGGCATTATGCACCTAGACTGTCTTTTGATGCTACTCTGCCTCAGTTCCCAACTTGTTGCCTTCTTTCCTTCCCTTGCTAAAGATATAAACCAGTGGTTCTGTAATACTAAGTGCCCAGTTTCCTACAGTCTTATGTCTGATGTTTCATTGTCAGCCGAAATGTAAATTTTCATTCTGGTTGTGTAAGAGCTTCTGTGTCTCCTCTATCTAATTATTTGAGCTTACATTGCAGCTTTTCCTTCAGATGGTAGTCTCACAGCAACTCTCTTTTCTCTTGGCCATCCCAGTATCAAGCAACTTGTAGTATTTTATGAACTTTACCTCTTTGGTGTGTTTACTTAATGCTAGACAACACGTTTTGAATTTGTTATGGGCAATGAGAAAGTTTGACACAGAGAGGCTCAGTTAACATGGAGATGAAACCAAGCTGGAAAAAAATTCAGTCTGCCTCCACACTAGATCCCTACATTTGTTTATTTGTGATATTACCTTCAGAGGGCTACCTATACATATTACACTTAGTCCAGGAATGGTTTAAAATCATGCTGAGAAAGCTGGAAGAGAGTAAGGGGAGGTTGCTGGAAGAGAAGCAAGGTGACAAAGGTGAAGAAGGAAAGCAAGAAACCAGGATGTGCCAGAAAGAAGTATGGTGGAAGTGAAGCAGCAGGAGCAAGGCTTGGAGGGGAGAAGCTGCCTCTAAACTGGTTGCAGCCTTCTCATTTAAGATGATGATTTTCCTTAAGGCACCTCTGTGTTTTCAGAGGCCTTTCCTGGGCTCAGGATGTGAAGCAGTACGCTCTGCCACCACAGAGAGCTGCGTGACCGCAGTGAGCAGCCCTCACGCCAGAGGAGCAGCTCTGCAGAGACTGCAGTAGTGCTCAGTACATGGCCCCCAGCAATCAGCCAAGAGCGCAAATGCCTGGAATTGGATCTTACATCACCTGAACCTTGCATGATGCTTGATGCATGATGCTTGGCATTAACAGTGTCCACAAAGGGACACATTCTGCTGGTGATCAGGTCTGATACAGCTGCGTAATAAGTGTTTTATCTTATGCCCCTGCCAGATTGCACCAAATGATGAAACTAGTCACATCCATTCAAGCAATTCAGAGAAACCACATGAAAGTGCCTTTCACACAGGCTGCTCTGCTCTGACTTGCCCCAAGGAATGGACACTGCGCTTTAAGCTACTAATTATTCAGCAGCTAGATAGCATGCTGCTGATAAGCTAGCTGATTTGTTATTAACAGTTATTCATTTATTCCACTCATTTTCACTTTACACATGCCACTTACACCATCTTTCTAATCCTTCTGTTTATCCCCTGGCAATTCAAAATAAGTTGAATCCATGAGAATTATCTATCTTAAGAACTGTGATACCAAGGTATTGCAGACACAGCAGGCTTTTTATTTGTTTTAGAAATGACTCAGAAGAGCTCTCACTCAACACCAGGTGCCACATATCTAAGGAGATAACACAGTTCAGGTGGCATTTGTAGCTGCTATTGTGGTGCCTTTGGTGATTTCTTTTTCTTAACATTTAAAACTCATTGTACTAATGATAAGTATCAACTATGAGGCATAACTTGTGTTTCTAGTTTAGAGTAGCTTTATCTAAGTTCTTTAGATCCAAGTATTCAGCACTTTTAAACATGGAGTGTCTCAACTGAGTGGTGCCAAGATTTACAAAACAGCAGTTCTGGGTCTGTGCTGTTACTGAGTGTATCAAGCACTGGGTCAATACAGGACTGCTTGGTGGCCTTCAACACTGTGATCATGTCACTGCTCCTCAGTTTCCACAATGAGAAAAAATAAAATGGAGACATTGCTACTGACTTTGTTGGGAAGGTATGGTGACGTCTGTAGATGCTGTATGAGCACCACGAGTTGAAGACCAGATCTACAGTGTAGAAGTCCGCACATGAGGTAATAGTTTGGACTCTCTTTGTAGTCAATGAAAAGAAATAGGACACTCCAGGGGATGATTTATTTCACCCTAAAATAGTAACATAGGAAAGATGAATCCCATCTTGGAAGTGTCTGTTTGTCTGCAATGACTATAAAAGGAGTCAAGGAAACTAGCTCTCAACACTACGAACATGTGAGGTTCATTAAAATTATTCCATCTGAAGGTCTCTGCTGGTCACAGCAGGGACCTCAAGATGCTGTTATTAGTCTCCAGCCTTTCCCTGTGCAATGAGCCTTCAGACAAAGAGGGCCATTTAACCCCTGCAAAGGGGCAACCAGGAGAGCGAAAGAAACTTGTAAACTGCTGTCAGTCGGCTCTCCGCAGAGATGGTGAGGGAAAACCTCTATCATAGCATTACTATGGATCTCTAAAGCCCCAGATTCTGGCTATCTGGTTGAGAACATGTACTCTGTCATGACAACAACAAGTGCATGCCATGCTGATTGCATAAGCCCCTAGGGAAACATGGTTTGGTCATAGCTCCACTGTACTAAGTGCTGTGCTATCAGCTAGAGACAGTCTGTACCACAAAAAGCTACACAGGCAAGACAATCAAAGTATTGTGGTCTATCCCTTAAAGATGGTCGATTGAGGCAGAGGAATTAAAAAGTCACTTGCCCAAATTATATAGGAAGTCTGTGGTGGGACCTTGGTTCTATCAAAGCACAGTCTGTAACCACATGCTTCTGCTGGCTTGCAACAATATTGGTAGTTTTGGGACAGAGGGACACTTTTCTATCAAGGCTACGCTTACAGAGGCTACGTGATTTGCTTTTTCTGTAATTTGGCTAAATTTCTTGCAAGTGAAATGTTTTACAATCCAGTGTATAACTACAGAGTCTCAATCCCTATCATTGAGTCAATACTTGGCTCTTTAGCCAGGAAGGGATGGAAGAAATCAGTTGAGTGACTTTCAAGAAGTTTCAAAAGACTCCATTCCTCAGCCAAAGGATAAGAAAAGCCTATAATAATGTAGCTTGAAAGCTAGCAGGTTGCTTGGTTGTGTTCTCAGCATGAAGCTAAAGGCTTAAGGGTATGCATATGCAGGACCAAGCATCGTCTGCTGCTAAAACAAGTGTTTAGATTTCAAGCACGGAAAATTTACACAAGGTTTACTTGCAAACTCATAAAGTCTCAAAAATGATGGGTTTGGGTTTAGAATTAAAATCCAAGATCGTAAACAATAATTGTTGGTCTCTGATGAAAAACATGAGAAACACTTTTCAGTTGAGATGGAATTTTTCCCTCTATAACAAAAAAAGAAAAAAAGAAAAAAAAAAAGGAAACATCTCAGTTGTCAAACACAAATGAATAATAAGTTCAAGAGTAAATTCTGTTTTGTGAGAAATGCTTAGTAATGATGATTCAATATTATTATGCCATGCTGATCACATACAGTGATTGTAAAAAAAATCCACAAAAGCAAATCTCTGCTTCCAGTACAGAGGATTAATCTTGCCCTTTGGATAGAAAATGCATTAACCAGATCCCTGGTTTTCATGCTTTTAAATTTTTGTTAAGGATCATAGAATCATAGAA
>VZSF01009831.1:0-44268 GCA_013398295.1 Chionis minor | reverse complement strand
CCTTCTTGCCCTTTTTGAAGATTCAAGTGATATTGGCTTTTCTCCAGTCCCCAGGCACCTCGTCAGTTCTCCAGGACCTTTCAAAGATGATGGAGAGCGGACCCAATGACTTCTGCCAGCTCCCTCAGCACTTGCGGGTGCATCCCATCAGGACCTATGGACTTGTGGATGTCCAGTTTACTTAATAGGTCTCTGACTTGATCCCCCCCAACCAAGGGAGAGCCTTCCTCCAGACTTTCTTTGTTACCTGTAGAGTCTGGGGGTTCTGAGGGCTGGCCTGAGCAGTGAGGTAACATTCAGCATTCAGTAACTCTGTTTTCTCTGAATGGTCTAGCACCGTGGTGCACGTCTCACTCAACAGAGGGCCCACATTCTCTCTAGTTTTCTTTTGCCTCCTAGGTACTTGAAGAAACCCTTCCTGTTGACCTTCACGTCCCTTGCCAGATTTAATTCCAAGGAGGCCTTGGCTTTCCTCGTTTCAACCTTGTGTACTCTGATGGCATTCTTATAATCTTCCCAAGTGGCCAGTCCCTTCTTCCACATACTGTCAACTTCCTTCTTCCACTTGAGCTTTTTCAGCAGCTCCCTGCTCAGCCATGCTGGTCTCCTGCTTCCTCTGGCCAATTTCTTGCTGTTAGGGATGCACTTATCCTGAGCTTGGAGAAAGTGATACTTGAAAATCAACCAGCTCTGTTGATCCCCACTACCCTCTAGACCCCTAACCCATGGGATTTCTCCAAGCAGCTTCTGGAAGAGATCAAAGTTAGCCCTCCTAAAGTTCAAGGTTGAAACCCTGCTTGTCTTTCCATGCCCACTACACCTAATCCTGAACTCTATCTTCTCATGGTCACTGCACCTAAGGTTGCCCCCAACCTTAAAGTCCTCCACCAATCTCTCTTTGTCAGTACTAGGCCAAGTATTGCACCTCTCTTTGTTGGCACTTCCACCTCCTGAGTCAAAAAATTGTCATCAATACACTGGAGGAACCTCCTGGACTGTACATGCCTGGCTGTGCAGTCTTCCAAGCAGATACTGGGGTGGTTGAAGTCTCCCATGAGAACCAAGGCCTGTGACTGTCAGGCAACTCTCAACTGCCTGTAGAAGGCCTCATCCACTTCTGCATCCTGACCAGGTGGCCTACAATAGACCGCCACAACAGTGTCTCTCCTATTAGCCTGGCCTTTAATCTTAACCCATAAGCTCTCAACTCTATCTTCATCCTCCCTCAGGGAGACCTCAATACGTTCCAGTTACTCTCTCACATAAAGAACAACTCCACCACCTCACCTTGCTGTCATGTCTTTCCTGAAAAGAACATAGCCATCCATGACAGTATTCCAGTCATGCAATCTATCCCACCATATCTCAGTAATTGCTATGAGATCATGGCCCTGCGACCGCACACACATCTCCAGTTCTTCCTGTTTGTTCCCCATACTGTGTGCATTGGCGTACAAGCATTTCAGAGAGGCAGTTGGGCATGTAGTTTTTGCCCTTAAGGGACAGTAGGTTTTCTGAATCTCAAAAATACCAGCACTCTGCCATGAAACAAGGTATTATTTTACTATAACCATTTTCCTTTATACAGATAGAGGATTTTAATAAGGGAGTTCATGGTCTGTCCCCATTTCTTCTTCTCCCAGACGTCCTATATGCATGGTATGGGAAAGGGGAAGGCAGCTAACAGCCAGTGCTTCCTTTGATCCTACCAGTTTTTTATCTGGACCCGTTTATCAGCTGAAAGAGCAGACTAGCTCTCTGCTGGACAGCTTCAACCAGGGTAAATATATTTTAAGAATTTCACATTGTCTCAGCAGTGCCAAGTGGCCAGAGTAAACTGATGAATCCAGTCAGTACTTTTTTTTCCAGGAGTGAATCATGAGTAGGTTTATCTTTCTTAAATGAAGATTTGTTTGCTTGATTCAGTGTAATATTCCAAGTTTGCTGTAAACCATGTCTGATACCCTTCCCCACACAGATGAGTGAAATGTTCCCACAGTGATTAATATTATGTAGAGAAATGGATTGTTGGTGGAAGTAAAATGGCTGAATCCAGCTTTCTGTTTCCTGAGTGGTCTGCAAGAGGATATAAATCTCAGTGAGACAGCGGACATGCTTTATTAAGTACATAGATTTTTTTAAAAAATATAAACACCAGTTTGCCTTATGTTTTTTTTCTGAAGTAAGTATCTATGCTTAAACTTGACTATTTCCAGTACTTAATTTCATTACAACTTACCCAGCTCTTTACCAGGAGTGTCAGCTCCCGTATTTACTAACAGACTATGAAGCAAAGGGAAGGCTCACTCTCCTAGACAGTTACCAGTATCTATCTGCAAGTGTATAAATACATGCGTTTCTGTGTATGTATATGTGTGTCTGTATATGTGTGTATACATACATAAAAATGTTGAAAATAGATATGTCTGTATAAAGGTAAAGATAACAGTTGGCTATAAAGTGAACAGCTGTTCTCGTTTTCCCTGTGTGTCAAAATGCAATGTTGAGAGATAATTACACAAGGAACATATCAAGAACTCTATAAACATTTAGTGTACATAAATGTCACTTTTATTAAAGTTTATTAAGAGTGTTACTTGCTCTGTGTTTGGCAGGCATAATCTGTGAAAGAAAATATCACTTTTTTTTTTTCTTTTTTTTTTTTTTTAATGTTCATACATTTCCTAAAAGAACAATCTGGAAGAAATTCACAGTCGCCACAGTAAAACTAGCCATTGTTCATGCTCTTAGGCAGGCTGATCTACCCAACTTGCATTCCTCTTAGATAATTCTAGTGGCTGACTTTCTCCAGGAAAAATAATTTAAGCATTTTTAATATCATTTGCATGAATAATCAAAAGAAACAAAAGGTGTATACTGTACCCAGTAGATGGATATTCCCTGAAGATATTGAAAAGCTACTTTAAGCCGTGTGTCTATTAAAAAAATAGGGTTTATAGGAGACATTAATATATGCCCATGTAATTCTAGCCAGCCTACTTAGCTTATATAGGAATATATTTTAGTGGTCTCATATTGAGAGTTTGAGATTTTTAATTTAATTTTATGAAGCATATTCTTAATTCAGAGTATTTTACAGTTCATTAGAAAAAAAATTTCCAAAATTTCAAAGGTATTATCTGTAGTACACTGTTTTTAAATATGATAAGTTAGAAGTTAGGAAAAAGAAAATTATAACCACATTAAATTATCTAAAGTGTTATGGTCTGAGAAAACCCATAAAAATTTATTGTCTCTTAGACAATTATTCTCTCACCCGATGTCCCCTCCCCACCCAGGAAGGGGAATCGGGAAGAAAACAAGAAAACCCAGGGGTTGAAAGATAAACAGATTTAATAGGATAGAAATGGATAATTAACAGTACTAACACAAAGGAACCCATATTGATCCCGATACCCAAGTATACAGTACAAGAATTATACTCATCCAAACTGTATCAGTTGGAAGCTGTGCACTCCCAGCAGTGGACAGTGAATGTCGGACACTGCGAGCGCTACAGCTTCAGGAGAAAGGGAAGGCCTCAGGGATCCGGCACCGGGGCAAGAAGTCCTCTGGATCGCCATCATCAAAGGAGAGCCATCAAGGGGAAGAGCACGAGCAAGGGGGAGAACCCGAGCAAGGGGGAGCATGCGAGCAGGGGGAACACCCTTCTTGCAGCAGACTTTCTAATTTATATTGAATGTGACATTCATGGTATGAAACAATCCTGTTGGCCAGCTTGGGTCAAGTGCCTGAGTCTCGCTCCTCCTCATTCCTGCACCTGACGAGGTCGAAAAAACTGAGACCTTGAAACCCACACACCATGGCTGGCTGTACAGTAAATATCTTTACTAATTCAGACACCAGAGTCTTACACAAATACAGCTTTCCCAAGCATTAGGAAAGAAATTAGTCCTGTGTCGCTCACACTAGGACATAAAGTGATCCAGCTATTTAAGCAACTTGATTTTTTTTCTCATAGATGAGATTTATGAGAGATGGTTATACTTGTAGGATAGTTCATACTGCTATGTAGAGCAGAACCATCTGTTCTGTGCTGAAAACTGTCACCTCATGGGGGGGTTAAGCATGGATGAATTCAGACTTGATATTTGTTTTAGCGTTTGTGCTATTACTATTAACTGTAGTTGGACTATAGCTGGAGCAAAGATTTTGGATAATGGAGAATCAATTTGTTTCTTTATTGTTATGCTGAACTTGTGTTTCTTGAACAGCATTATGCTCGTCTTTGTGAGTAGCTGAAAAAAATGGATAAAGAAAATGCAAACTCAGTTATTTACTGTTAGAAAAATGCAGTTTGCCACAATATGAGACTTGACTTTGAAGTGATATCCATTTTATGAGCAAGTTATCAGGAGATACAGGCACTCTAGATCGTTTTTAGCCTTTCCATTAATGAAGAAAAAGAGATTTAAAGAAGAATTAATTTCTTTTTTATGCTTTGCCATTGTGCAGACAAATAACATTTCTCTTGCTTCCAACAGCTAAACCTTCAGCAAACTTAATGTATATTTTTTCCAAGAGTCTTCCTGTAGCTATCCAGATGTCCATTGTGAAGCTGGCTTTTTCATTTCTTTTAATAAATAATTTGTCCTCCAGATACCTAGCTACTCCCAGATTTGACTGTGTTAATCACTTTGGGCTGCAGGGGCCGGAGAGGGAGAACAGAATGGAAAGAACAAACTCAGGGCCCTCCCCAAAGGGCAGGTGATGCCCACCATTGTGTGTGCTGCCCAACTCCCCAGTCTGCGATGAGGGCAGGGTTCCCCCCAGCCCTGATTCTGCCTCTGCGGTGCCCCTCAGGCAGAGCCTAGGAAGCAGTGCAGCTAGAGAACTGGCATGTAATGATCCTTTTCCAGAATATTTTATCAGTTTCAGGCAATCTGCAGATCAGGAAAATTCTTCTGTGAAGTGGAAAAGGAGGATTGTTACAGGCTTGTAGGATATTTGTCAGTAGGATGCATGGTCTCATTCTGATTTCATAGAATCATAGAATCATCTAGGTTGGAAGGGACCTTTAAGATCATTGAGTCCAATCATCGACCTTCCACTGCCAAAACCATCACTAAACTGTGTCCCTAAGCACCATGTCTACCTGTCTTTTCAATACCTCCAAGGATGGCGATTCCACCTCTTCTCTGGGCAGCCTGTTCCAGTAGGTATTTACTGAAGCATGGACAAGGACCACTTCCATGACATATCTCCAACACCACATCTCCACAGGGCATCTTGGTGTCTTTTTGGTTTTGAGCTACTGAATATTTAAGTATTTAAAAGCTGCAAAAAAAATGGACTGAGACTGTTCCATGCTTTGAAATCAGAGCATGCCCTCTTGGAAGAGGATTTTCTGTGTAAACGGTAGATTTCAGTCTTCTCAAACAGATGACAGAGCTGAAAGTTACATACATACTCCCATACACTTGGTAAACTGATCAAACCTACGTGCTGTTACAGAAAAAGGGATGGAGAGATGGGGTTACCAGTGAAATCTCCTGGTTTTGCAGGAGTTTGAGAAACCAAGCTTTAATTTTCATTGGATTTACGATAAATATTTGAAAATGAAAATATGTATCTTGGGTAAAAAGGAGTATTGTTTCAATGAACAATGGAAAAGGAAATTTTCATCTGTTCTTATTTTTTAATTGAAAAAAATGAACAAAGTATACTCAGTTCATCACTGTCTATCTTTTAAAAAAAACATTTGATAGCTAGTTAGTAATTCTTAAAATAACATAAAACCAATGATTATTCCTGAGGTTATTAAACATAAAACCAATGATTATTCCTGAGGTTATTAAAATTCCTGAAATGCATAAAATACAGCAGTGGATTTTGAAAATTTTGACCTTCGTTCTTTCAGCTTCAATGTTTTGTGGTTTTGTTTGCTGGCCAGTACCTTTCTTCTACAGTTTAGTGAAGCTGTAAACTGTGTGGAAGGGACAGACGGGGCAATCAACGTACAGAATATTGAAAAGGTTGAGGTAATAAAGCACCTGTCAGAGATTGTATGAGATATTAAAATTCTGATACTTAATTTCAGTGACCATGGTTTCAAAGGAAAGAAGACAATGGTATAATACAGACTTAGTCTCCTGAAAAACATTACAGTGAGAATAGATCTGGTAAAAACTTGAATGAGTCTTACTGCAATTTCAAATTGGTAATTTCATGGTTTTCAGAGGGATTTTAGTGCTATATAAAGGAAATGGAGGCAAAGAGAATGCAAAATTCAGCCCACTAAAATATACGTGGAGTAAGATAAGACCATTATATCTTTCTCAATGCATAAGGCTGTATTTTAATCTCTCCTTGCTTCCCAGAAAGAAATAAGGTGAAAGAAGTAATTCACATCACCAGGGTGAATGAAGTTTTATTGCCTTGTTATTCCAAAGTGTGTGAGCCCTGAATAAAACATTTCCTGGGATTGAGCTACTTGTAATGTCACTTTTCTTGGCAATCTCTGGACTCTAATAATACTTGAACTTGTTATTCAGCACCATGCCCAGTGTGCCCTCCTTCCCCTACCTGGCTGCTCATTTTCAAAACCTTTGCAGAAACATAACAAAATTTTATCATTCAGCCAGGCTGAAATCAGCCAGCAAGTTAAAAATGTAATGGTGTGCATAGATGCAGAAAGGGATTGCATATGTCCTAATGGAGGAGGAGACTCAGTGAAAGACAGAATTATGGAAAATTCAGGGAGAGAACAAAGACAGAAAGGGCATAAATAGGGAAAGAATAAAGAAGATCAAGAGGTTTTATCAAGGTAATGAATGTAATAGGATTTGATGTGTCAGAAAGAAGAAAAGGAAAGTTCTTGCATTCAACAATATTTCGTGTGTGTGCACATTTCTGAATTTGCAATAGATTTCACACCTTTCTGTAGTGAATGCTTACACTTGCCACATGCAGGCTGATTTCCACGTCCGAGTTCTAATTTTTCTAAAAATCAATTATTATTTACCCACATACTTTCATAAAATGGAATATATGTATTTTTGAAGTCTTTTCTTACATTTTTCTGTTTGTTTGCTTTTTGCTTTTCACGGAAGGATACCCTTTGGACTGAGGATATCCTAAAAAAAGTATAAAAAATGGAAAATGTACAAAGGAAATGTATAAAGAGAAACCCAGCTGGACCCCAGGACTGAGGGGGAATTTGAAAAGGACTTTCTGTCATGAAAGGTGAGCAGAAATCTAACTGTTGCATATTTTTTTTCTATATCTTTTTCTCCCCACCACAATTTGTGTTTAATTATTTACTTAAAATAAAGTAGCTTAAAAAAGATAGATTAGTGAACAGCCTAATAGATGGGACTTTCTCTTCATGTCCAGGTATCTGCCTAATCTTCAGTCTCTAAGGGATACTAGGAGTTTATGTACTTAAGTATGGGGTCCATCGTACTATGAGAAGAAAGGGTGATGTTAATTGCCTTATTCTAGGAGAGTTGTTTTCTTGAGAAGAAGCCCCAGTAGAGGTGGGCACTTTCCCATCTGATTCTTGGCTCTAATGGCATGAGCAAAACCAAAAATTTGTGTTTGACCTTTGTGTCACTTTGCTCTGCTGGGCTATAGCACTATAATTTCCTTTGCACTTGCTTTCAACCACAGATCCATGAGCTTTTTCACTTGTGCAACTTGTCTGTTCTGTTTTGACAGGTTTGTTAGCCCCAAGCTGTTCTCTTTCATACCGTACCTCACACTAACTTCTGAGTAGTTTCCTCTTTTCCCTGAATTAATTTGGCATCTTACTGATGAGAATAAGCTTCCTAATAAGCACTTTCCATCAACCCAAACTTTCCTGTTGAGCACCAAAACCGAAAAACCTTGTGTGACATACATTGAGGTCACCAGTTTAGATCTCTTAATTCAGAGTATTAATAACTTGCGCAGCCGTCTTTCCCCTCCCATTTCTTTCTAATTGTGGTTGTTGGGGCTTTTTGGGGGGGGATGGAGGGGGGTGGTCTATTGTTGGGATTTTTTTCATTTTTAATTTATAGAAGCTTTCACTTAAATGCTGATGTATTGCCAAGGACAGAGAGAGAAGGAAGAAAAGTGTTTTCCTGGTTTTTGTTTTTTTCCCTCCAGGTAAGTAGTTGGCCAGACTTACCCAGCACAGCTGTTTTTTTTAAACTCCAGCTTTCTTAGTAATGTTTTAAAAACAGTTGTGTTGCAAGGCAAGCTATATTTTTTAATAATTTTGCCCCTTTTTCACATTTTTGTCCTTCACTTACTTAACAGACAAGAAAGATACTTCATAAATAATCATTGTTCAGTAATTATAGAGTCAATTTGTTATTAATAAATGCAAACTGTAATCAGATTCTAAGACATCATATCCATCAGTGCACTTGTCACTATTTTCTGTAAGTTTTATCTTCAACTGTCCTTCAGAAGCAGTGTGGTCTGGTAATATGGTTTGGGAAAATGGAAGGGCTAAGGCTCATCTTAGTGATTTCCTTGAATTGTTACATGACAGTGACTAAGTTTATATCACTATACCTTGCCTCTCTGTTTGTAAAAGTGAGGATATTGCCTTCTGCAGACCTCTGATTCTCTGATAAAATGTGCAAAGTAAAATCCTAACTCCATAAAGTCTTTATTCATATAACTGACTTTAATTATTTGACTGAACAAGTTAAGGAAGTATTCACAATACTTCTGCTCCTTACACACATGAGGTTCAAAGCACACAGCAGTATTCACGCCGCTCCCATACCAATTTAAACTATATGTAGAAAAAAAGGTTTTGTCTTTACCAAGAACTCCAACCACTTGTATTATCATACTGACACTTCAAATTGCCTAGGTGTGATACAGATTTTTAGTAGTTGAATAAGATATTTGGTAGTTGGATAGTGGGAACTCAGTAGCTTCTGTGAAGTTGCTTTTATTTTCATTAATTTGTTCATGAATTAAACTAACATAAGTTTGTCAATATTCTCTGGTGTAAAAGTGAAACACTTTTTTTTCTTAGACCTATATGCTCCTCAGGAAAGGAGAGTAGTCAAGGAGTTGCTAAGCATTATTCCAAAAGCTATCACTTTTTATTTTCTGCTTAGAATTACTGTCTTATCACCGTAATGACCTCATTCAATTGTAAGTAACGTCAAAGAGAATCTTTTGAAGGGCAACAGTAATCATTTGCAGATTTTAATTAAACACGGTTAAAAATATTGTCAGCTTACTCATCCTCTGCTGATATACAGTATTCATAGCCTATTATGCCTTATAGAGTTCTGTGTGTTTTTAGCCCTTTCAGAAATGTATGGTGTTTTAAGCACATCATAAAAGCACATGGTTAATTTTTAATTGTATGTATTTCAATCCAATTTCTATTTTGTTGCTTCTTTGCCTTCCTAATTCTGTTTAATTTACTAAACTCTATATCCTGTTAATTTTCCTTGCTGAAATTGGGCAAAATATCTTCCCATCTCTAACTAGTTTCTTTCACTATATCAGTACCTTCCAGTCTCAGTACTAGAAAACTGGGTTTTTTTCCCCTTCACTTTATGTTCTTGAGAATAAAGAAAATGCTTGTTACTGGAGTTTTTATTATACTTTCAAAAGCAGAGAATGAAATGACTTTAGATAAATGTTTATGTTTATTAACCTGTTTCAGGATGTTTTATCTCAGGGTAATAATAGTCTGGCTCATGGGGAATAATTTTAATCAAATTGTAGTATTTGGTTCACATTTATTTGAAAAGAACATTGATTGTCGTCTTTTTTCTGCATTCTAGTTGCCTACAACGCCTAAAATACCCTGTAATCTAATGAAAATGAATGATGCAGTTACACCGATACAGAATTTAAACTTGAATACCCACAGCTCTTTCTACAAGTAAATTGTTTTCTTTTTGATTTTCTGTGTATATTTTATGAAGCCTGTTTTGTACGTTCTTAAAGTAGTTATCTTCATTTTGTGTTAAAGGTGAGGTACATTTCAAATAACTGAGCTTATATTTGTTTGAAATAGTCTTTCATCCAGTGTAAATGCAGTGCAACAACAAACGCAGTATGAAATACTGCAAGCCACTGGCAAGTTTTTGTGCTTTATCCTAACACTTAACCTTTTCATAAGGTGAGTACCAAAGCTTCTGTTATCTTTTGTGCAAGCTAGAATGTCATATTTGATGCTTGACTACAGGAGCAGGCTTCAAGTCAGGAGAGAAATATATGTAGAAAGGGGAAGAAAGTAAAGGTATTTAAAAATCTTTACAAACAGCTCAACACAGAGCTCTGATGACTCTCTAAGTACAAATTACACAATATTGAACATTTTGCTGTTTTAGTATTCACATGTTAATTTTATGTAATGTTCTATCACATAGATTTTTAGATGGAAAAATCTCCCACTGAATGATAGGCTAGTAATTTGCATTAAAGGGCTCCTTTTGTCTGTTCTGATTAGCAACAACACTTCTCTAGTTAAAAGCGTAGATTGCCATGACAGTTACATGTGATGAACAATCTTGTTTTTGCAAAGTCTCAGGACATCACACCATTCATGCAATTTAAATAGTAGTTAGACTAGCATTGTTCATGTGGAAATTCATGTCTCTCTTGAATACAAGTTTCTTTGCTAGCTGTCTCAGTCCTAACATCCTTTTCTCTGCACAGCATTTTGTTCAGATTGTCCATGCCTCAAGATCAGAGAGGAGGAATGAAAACAGAACTTAAACACCCAGTTTAGGTCACTTGGTTTGCTATGATCTGAGTAAGACAAGGACTCAGGCTCTGTAAAGGATAATTTTAAATTCTTTGTATTAGAACTAACAAAAAACAGTGTAGATGATCCTATGATTATCCTTCAGATACTGGAATTCCTGAGCTGTGCAGCATTGAAGGAACATTTAGTGTCAGGGCACAGCACAAGGTGCAGACCTGATTCCTGGACAGGGCTCCTTGGTTTGCTCTTACAGGATTTTCTTACAAGGAAAACAGCTCAATTCATCATTTCTAGGATCCAACAAAAAAATGTTCCCATGGAAATTTGTTGCTGCAGCTCTCAATGGAGACAAGGACATACAGGTAATTTACCTGTTTTTAGCAAGTGGGAACTGCCTGCAATCTCCTTTGTTGGAAGCAACTGGAGAAGTTTATCTTGTGCCCAAGGGATATGCACAGCACTATGCAGCCTGAAGGCCAGGCTGTCCTGTCCTTGCAGCACAGCACAGCGTAGGCTTGGGCCTGGCTACGTAAACCATACTGTGAATCACTAACTCCTCAGTGTGCAACAGTCTCATGGTCAGGATCACTACACTCCCTTGCCCTTGAGCACTGTGTAATTCTCCTGCCTGCTGTGCTCTGCTCAATGTGAGGAATGTGACAAGTCTAGGACGTATCACTGAAGGGCAAATGTGTGGGTTTAGCAGGTTTCTCTTTGGATTATAAGGAACAAGTGCATTATAAAAATACTGGTCCTGCCTAGTTTTACATCACAGGAGCTACTACAGTCAAAATCCTCCTTTTTTGCCAGAGTAAAGTTGCAGGAAGACAGTGGTTAATCAGGCTCAGATTTCTCTCAAATCGTGTTTCTCATTTGGCAGTACTGCTAAAAACACCTGAGAACCCTCAGCATGAAATCTGTTTTGATATCAGATTTGTCCATCCTGGGTTTTACAGCTTGTCCTCATCTACTAATTGCTATGCAAATTGAGAGAGTTTGACGTGCTGTGTACTTGCACCAGCAAGGGATCACATTTCACTCAGGCAAACTCTTGATAAGTCACATTGTGCACTGGCTGCAAGGAGAGAAGCCAATTCTGTATTAAACCACAGAAATGTGACTTAATATTTTTGACTTCTGCATTGGGGAGCTCAGTACTTTGGGGTAGTTCTGCTACAAAGCCTCCACTTTATAATGTCAGAGTTTTACCAACAGCAGCCACTCCTGTTCATGCAGGCAGAGGTAGCAGACCAGGAACGGTTTCCAACAGGCAAGGTTCTTCATGGATATCTCCTGTCTGGTATTTCAAGGTATCTAAATCTAAATAGACTTTGTCCCTGTTCATGCAGCCTAAAACAAGACACCAAATGTAGCATAGTTTCACCCAGGATTAAGAATACTTGTACAGTCTTTTCATTGTAGGAGAGATTCCTATCCTAGCAAGTTAAGATGTTCATTTTATGTAAGGTTAGTCGAATCAAAGTTTAAGCTAGTATAATAATTCAGTATGATAAATCTTCTAAGAAAACTTTATTATAGAATGAGAAGGCACTCATCAATTCCAGCTGGCTGTGCAAGTCTCTGAGCCCCCGATGCTTGGGCGTTATGAGATGCCTTTCAGCATGCAACACCCTGGACAGGCACAGTTTAAAAAAAAAAAAAAAAAAACCTAAGCAAAGAAATAATTAGACACATTTTTTGCTGATTTGTGGAGCTGTTTGTGGTTTCTTACTGGCCAGAGAATGGTCAGGACTGTACTTAGCATTTTATCTAAAATCTATACCAGCATAATGCTTTGATAATTAAAATGGCTCTGGGTCTTCTGTGTGGGCTGGGTGGCATGTAACAAATAAATTCAGCAATGTGAAGCTTCTCGGTAGTCCATTTTGCCAGTTTAAGGTTCTTTAAGTGTTGTTCTCTCTTGCCGTGTTGTACACAAGAGACGATTAAACAGAGAAGTCATTAGCCAATTCAAAAATGAGGGGGAAATTTCTTTCATAGAGCAGGTCCACCTGGAACATCTGAGAGGCAATGTCGATAAGCTATCAAAACACATGGGAAGTCGAAATTCAAGGTCCTAACCTCCAAAGCTGAAGAGTCATCTAGTTTCTGTGTTAATACTTGATGTTGTGAAGCATGTAGAATTGTGGTGCCTTGAGCTGATGGTTTCAAATTTCCCATCCCTGTGTATAAAATAGAGTTTTTCTTAGCAGCTCAGATTTTAAACAGCTTTATTTAAGAATTAAAAAAACATTAACTGCTGTCTTTTGTACAGTTTATGTGACTAAGTTGGGAAGACAACAACAACGAAATTAAGTCAATTCCAGTGTCTTGCAGATTCCTGGGCCTGGTCTGGTTTGGCCTTATATTTCCTTGATTGTTCATACAGGCCGAAGGCACTTCAAAAAGTGCCTGGACTATTAGAACAATAAGTGTAAACTACTGTGATTGTTGTTTACTTAACTTGTAGTTATGGGTCCAGACCACTTCTCATAGTTTTGGTTTTCCTGTCAAAATAAGTAATTAGTTCTTTCTTCCCCTCTAATATCTTCTACTGCAGCTGTTTAGTGGTTTGCATTTCTGAATTTATTACCATTTTTAAAGCCTCAAAATAATTTTGCAGTTTAGAATGGATACTTTATGGTACAGTAATTAATATCAGCACATGCTCGTTGTCAGTATTTAGTTTATAGCTTTTTAAAAAATAATTTTGAATTGACCTTCTTTTAGGTTTTCCCTTTGGAATCTGCTCTGCATTGCAACCCTGTAAGCTAAGGGCAATCAACTGGCATGGTAACATTATGTAAAAATATAGTCCTGGTTCTGGAGAGTGTCTTCATTGCGTGCATGTTTTGAACATGTAGGCTTTGTCATTCTTACCTTGTAAGCAGAAAAATATTAAAAATTCCTAGACTTCCCATCTTTATTCAGATAAAACTTCTACAATTTCCATTTGGGAGCTTCTGTATTAAACCAGGCTATTCAGATTTCATGTGAACTGCTATAAGAGAGTCCCTGTCCAGGTCATTGAGCTGAGTCAATCCTGAAATCAATTTACTAATGAACTTCTAGTGTAATACCTCAGATCTGTGCTAAAATATAAAATCTGTTCATGATGACTGAAAAATTTGTGATGCCTTCCTACTTTGTACAAAAAAGGTCATCTCTATTTAAACAGATTTCCTTAACTTTAGATCAAATTTAGAAGGCGATTTTAAGGAATGAGAAGTAGTTTCACAGTTGGGTGCATAAATGTTACATCACTTTCAAGCAGTGCTCCTGTGACCACGTATATAAAATAAAGCTGTGAGTACATGAAAGGAAAGTAACAGAGAACAAAAATCAGCTTTTCCAATGTGTCTTTTAAGTTTTCTTGTTGAGAGAAGCACTTGACATAGTTAAAAATTGGGAAACTTTATACTGAGAATAATTTTTTTCCGACAATTATGAATGTCTTGAACAGATTAAAAGTTTTTAAAACCGTTGCAACCAAAGCCCTCTGAGACACAAAGCACTGCTGTACAGATGAAATAGCACTTACCAAGAGAGACTTGCAGCTCCAAGAGTAAGATTTTGTTGTTACAGGTACAGAAAGTATTTCTTCTGCAAACAGACTGTGATGTCTTAACTAACAGGTGTTTGATTTTAATGTATAGTGATAAAAACTTGGTGGTGATCTTTTTAAGATAAACATGAAATCCTCCAAAATACAGTTGCACAAACAGTAAGAGTTATATTCATTTTTTGACTGGTCCTGGATGAAAACCATTAGTCACATTAGGAATTTAAAGGCCTGTGTGATGGTAGCCTGGATGGTGGAAAGGATGTGACTGAGGTGGGAGGAAAAGAACTCCTGTGATCCCTGTTAAAGGTATTTCACTCTAATTTTCATGGTTTTTTTTCTCTTCTTACTGGAGGGTACTGTTTTGAACTGAGGAAAATGTGAATTCCACATTTAAGTCCCTACACTAGGCATAGAATAATCATATAATCATAAAATATTTTGGGTTGGAAGGGACCCTAAAGATCATCTATTTTCAAACCCTCTGCCATGGGCAGAGACACCTTCCACTAGATCAGGTTACTCAAAGTCCCATCCAGCATCCACAGCTTCTCTGGGAAACCTGATGTGGGTGTCTCGCCACCCTCACAGTGAAGAATTTCTTTCTAATATCTAATCCAAATCTACACTATTTGAGTTTAAAACTGTTATCCCTCATCCTATCACTACACTCCCTGATAAAGAGTCCCTTCCCATCTTTGCTGTAGCTCCCCTTTAAGTACTGGAAGACCGCCATAAGGTCGCCCTAGACCCCTCTCTTCTCCAGGCTGAACAACCCCAATTCTCTCATCTTGTCTTCATAAGAGTGGTAGTCTAATCCTCTGATCATCTTCGAGGACCTCCTCTGGACTTGCTCCAAAAGGTCCACATCCTTCTTATGTTGGGGGCTCCAGATACAGTCTGGAGTAGACCCCACAGTACTCTAGGTGGGGTCTCACCTGAGTAGAGTAGAGGGGCAGAATCACCTCCCTGAACCTTGCTGGCCACGGTTCTTTTGATGCAATCCAGGATGTGGTTGGCTTTTTGGACTGCAAGAGCACATTGCCGGCTCATGTTTAGCTTCTCATCCACCAACACCCCCAAGTTGTTCTCCTCAGGGCTGCTCTCAATCTATTCTCTGCCCAGCCTGTATTTGTGCATGGGATTGCCCCAACCCAGGTGCAGGACCTTGCACTTGGCCTTGTTGAACTTCATGAAGTTCACACAAGCCCACCTCTCAAGCCTGTCCAGATCCTTCTGGATGACATCCTTTCCCTCCAGCATGTCAACCACTCCACACAGCTTGGTGTCATCAGAAAACTTGCTGAGAATGCACTAAATTCCACTGCCCATGTCACCAGAAAAGATGCTAAACAGCACCAGTCCCAGTACAAACCCTGAGGAACGCCACTCATCACTGGCCTCCATTTGGATATTGAGCAGTTGACAGCAACTCTTTAAGTATGACCATCCAGGCAATTCCTTATCCACAGAGTGGTCCATCTGTCAAATCCATGTCTCTCGAGTTTAGAGGATGCCATGGGGAACAGTGTCAAATGCTTTGTACAAGTCCAGGTAGATGATGGCAATTGCTCTTCCCTTATCCACCGACGCTGTAACACTGTTGTAAAAGGCCACCAAATTTGTCAGGCACAATTTTCTTTTAGTGAAACCATGTTTGCTCTCACTAATTACCTCCTTATTTTCCATGTGCCTTAGTATAACTTCCAGGAGGATCTGCTCCATGATCTTGCTGAGAACAGAGGTGAGACTGACCAGCCTGTAATTCTCCAGATCTTCCTTTCTTCCCTTTTTAAAAATGGGCATTATGTTTCCCCTTTTCAAGTCAGTAGGAACTTCACCACACTGTCACGACTTCTCAAATATATGGATAGTGGCTTAGCAACTTCATCCATGCGTTCCCTCAGGACCTGTGGATGCATGTCATCAGGTCCTATGGATTTGTGCACCTGCAGATTCCTGAGATGGTCTGATCTTATCCTACAGTGGGCTGTTCCTCATTCTCCTCATCCCTGCCTTTGCCTTCTGCAACTTGGGCATGTTATATCTTTATTCAAGATGCATGGAAAAACAACTGACAAATACCTATTATCCTGTTACAGAAGAGAAGTAAATGAAAACTAAGTAACCACATAAAAGAGTCCCAGACTTCAGAAGACTTGACATTGATCAGACAGGCAATAATAATTTCTGCCCTCACAATCCTTACATGGGGATAAGTTATTAGAGTCAGGTAATAGTCTTTAATTGCTGATAACATGGCAGACAAGAATAATGAAGAAATAATTTCTAAATAGTTCCATGCTGTGTTTACTTTAAGTCACCTTACTTGTGTCTTGTTTTGTTCCTTGTGTGTAAATCTCTTTCATCTAAATGTTAATATTTAAGGTCGAATTCATCAAGTTGCAGAAGTTGCAATTTACTTCATCGAGTTCAATTTAGTGAAGTGTTTTCCATAAGTAAATTGTATCAAATGCTGCCTTTGTCCATTGAGTGTCAGAAGATGTCAAATGGAAGTCACTAAATGTGATTACAGTTCAATTACTTCTTTCTGCTTCTGAAAAGTGGACAAATATTACACTGTTAGTTGTTTTCCTATTTGTCTTCATGTGTACATTTTTCATTGTCTGCACTGGTTTCCTTTAAAGTCATTTCAGTCCAAACCTAAAAAATCTTAACACAAGTGGTATAACCTGGAAATCGGGATAAACTGGTTATCAGCAATGATATCTCTCAACTCTTTAAATGACAGAGCTCTTCTGAAGTTATCTACAAGTGCTTTTCTTGCAAAGCAGGTTATCACTGTTCAGATAAACTGTTTTTACTCAGTTCCTTGCTGAAGAATGAAGATAGTGTTGGGTACCACATTAATGGGCAATACAGGGCTCCCTGGGCCGTCAGGGTTGTTTGTCCATCTCTCCCTGAATCCCCTTCTCTCTTTATTAATCAGAAGAAAGGCTTCTGATGAGTTTACTTTCTATAACTAGTAGGGTCAGGAAAAAAATTAACTGTTTCAGGAACAAGAAATTTGCTTTTGAATAACAGTTTTTTGATCCCTGAGAATGAATGCAGCTGTCAAATATTTCTATGCAATGCTATATTTCACATATACTGAATGTTCCTTGTCTTTTTTTTGTCTTTGTCTGTGTGGCTGAAAAACCACTTATATTCTTATAATGAAATATGGAGAGCTTCTTTTAAACAGCAAGATACTGATCACGTTCCTGTATGCTTAGGAGCTTTTTGGAAATGGTCGTACTGAAGTGTGTGTGATAATCATGTGTGATTATAATGAACATGTGTGAGGTAACATGTTATTCAACAGGAGAAATTATATCAGATGCCAGGCTGCAATGTGAGTGATTCAGAATTTCAGATCATAGTGTTTACATCTCAAATCATCCACTGAGCCTTCTGGTAGTTTGGTAATTAATTGAAAATCAATAAAGGTTCTGCCTCAAGAACCTTAAAATGAGAAGAGACTACTAAAGCAGGAGGGAACAGAGTTATGCAAGGCGACCTATTGGAAATTATATTCTGAATGCAGAAAATATCACCCCTACCTTTTAAAGTGTGTTCAGAGTAGGCAATTTAGATAAATAAGTACATATAAATTCATAGGCAGTTATTTAATTTCTAACTCTGTAAAAGAAAATAATTTTCACTGAAGCCGAAGTCGAACAGTGTGTGAGCATATCTTTATCTTCATAATTTTGTGAAAAAATAATGTTTTCCATATTTTGAGCATAAACAATATAAAAAAAATCCATCAAAGTGTAACAGGAATGCACAACCAAACAAAAAAAACCCTACCAAGTAACACAAAGCTCATTATAAAAGAGGTTAACTTCTTCCTTAAATATTAACTTTGTTTTATTATTCAACCTCTGACTTTACTTATATGCATCAATTATGTGTTCTGTTTGTAATAAAGGCATGAGAAATCAAAACTGCAACATACTGAAAGCTCCACCCATTCTGATTCCTATCGCATTTTAAGTATTTAATGAGTCTATTTTTAATAGTATAGATAAAATATATATAGTAATACTATATATATAAANAAAATATATATTTTAATATAAATAAAAATGAGTCTATTTTTATTTAATGAGTATAAAGAAATAAAATCAAGCAACATATCCCTTCTTATTCATTTTGAGTTCTACCTTGTAATGGTAACTAGGAAAGACTCTAAGACTGGAAAAAAATTCTGATTCTTATCTATCTTGTATATTTAGAAGATACGAATCATCCCTATTCCTTTTTCACCTTACAAGGTTAACTTGCCTTCTTCCTTATGTGCAAGAGGAGGGAGACTTCCTAAGAAACAAAGCAATTCCAGGAAAATGAAATTATAAAAACCATACATAGTAGCTTGACAGAATAACCCTTTCAGATGTAAACCCCAAGTTAACCTAAAAGCAGAATGACTTAGATTTGAGATCAACTTCCTTTATTCTTTAACATTTTGACTTACATTAAAGTTTTGTAATTTGAATATTAATCCAAAAGATTGGATTTTGAGAAGAGAGCTGCCTGCTTGTTTACAGCAGCTGCCTGTGTTTAGCAAAATGTGTGCTTATTTTTGTCTTTATTTCTCAAAGCAATAGGATCTGGCACAAAACTTGTCCCTTGTTAATAGTGATTGAATGTCAAACCAAAAAAATCCCAAACATTAATTTACATGTTTAGTTTATACGAGAATTAAAAGCACTCTTACTGGTCAAACTAGACATGAAGACACTATGTAAAAGTATACTATGTAATCGTACTGTGTAATAGGCACTGTGTAATAGCAAGTCCAGGAACTCCTCTGTTTTTTATAAAATGCATGCCAGAAGAATCCAACGTCTTTTCCAGCTAGCTGAGAGGAGATTTCTAGGATCTATGGAATGAACTGAACAAAATTTTTTTTGCAAATTTTTTTGCAAGTCAGGTCTTCAGTAATGTTCTCAGTCATCTATGTGCTCTGGAAGAATCTTTATTTCTTGACAGATATATGTCTTATCTGGTCCCTTCTTGCTAATAGGAATCCCTGTCAGAAAACTAATCTGTTGTGAAAAGAATATATAAGTATTATATTTTCTTATTTCTTTGATGTACAGTTCTCCGAGTAATACTACATTCAGGAGTAGTGTCAGAAAAGACAGAAAAGACTAGACTCCCCAAAATATATTAAAAATTAGGTTAACGAAGCTGACTTACAATCAAAGATACAGAAGAACAACAAAATTAAATACATCTTGCTGCCAATACTGTGGGTCTGTATGGTGTTTTCATGAAAGAATAGTGAACCACAGTGGAATAAGCAAGGGGCAGTAAATCAAGTACTGGAGTTTACTCCTGGTCCTGCCTGTAAGTCGTTGTGTGCTTTTGGGCGAAACATATGCAGTTAGAATTTAAAAAGCAATTTCTGTTGTCTGGAGGAGCTGTGAGTCCCTGAAAACCACTGAAAAACTTTACAATTGACTCAAGTGGAAACCCCAAGCTGCAGTGCTTCCGCGACCGCGCGCACGCACACACACACACACACACACCCCCACCCCCCCCCAGCAGCTCCAAGGACCTCCAAGGACTCTGGTATTTTTTTCCAAACAAAATTTTTCATTGATTTCATTCAGTGAAGCAGTGCTGTACTTAGGACTGAAATAAATTTGTTCTCAAAAGTATGTTTCTCCAATGTCACAAGTCAGGTAATGCTTAACAGCATCACACATGGGAAAAACTGGCAGTGATATGACTCTTCCACTGATGTTTGGATGTCATTCTTTAATTTTGAAGGAAATACTCAGGAAGTCAAGATTGCTGTGTTAATAGTTACTGGCAGTTCTACAAGAATGCGGTAGCAGACCTTTCTGTGAAATTATTTGATTAAATGTAGAAGCCTGAGGGCAACATCCCTTTAGGTGCCATTTAGGAGAGCGCTGTTCAATGTCAAGTAGTTGACTTAATGGTCAGCACTACTTTCACACAAAGAATTTGGAGCTCGGTCTAAGGGCAACAGGAGGTTTTGTGCTTTTTCCTTTTTCTAACTGGGATGTTAAGAAATGTTTAAAAATTATTTTTTAATTCTACTGAATTTTCATGCAATGATATTCAGTCATTACTAGAGAGGTTGGATTGCTTTCCTTGCATTTAAATTTGCAGTTATAAGTGCAGAACCCTGGCAACAAGATAATGGAATTTCTTAAAACTTTGAAAAGAGATTAAACTGTCAGCTTAGACATTACAGTAATGATCACTGCAGTACTATAGAAATTAAAAGCACATCTTTACTTATGAAAGTGTAGAACATCATTGCAAACTTCATTTTTTCTTCTTCTAAAAGGATGACAAACAAAACCCAAATGAAATGGTTGGTCACCCATTTTTCACATAGTCTAGCAGAAATATTGCAGCTATGTATTTTGGAAGCCTCTGTAGTATGGAATGCACGTAAATTCAAATAATTGTTACCATTATAAGTTTTGAAGTCATGGGAACAAGATTGCTGTTAATGACAGAAATAATGAAGATTATAAGCAAGTGTGATTTAACTACAGGATTTTTTTTTCCATTCTCTTGAAAATGATATCCTTTCTGTTTTATATGAACCCAGAATACAAATCTTTGCAAAGAAACATTGTTTAGTCAGGAAAGATGAGTGTTAATGGGAATTTCACTTTTTTTATATTAAACATTGAGGCTATATGAGGTAGTGGCTGTAGCTGTCTTTCTCTGTGTGCAGAGTATTTCTAGCCTGCAGTGATTTCCTGTGTATACCACTTTGACAACTTTAAAAGCCTTTACAGAGATCCTCTCCTTGAGGGTGTGGAAGACTCTATACTACATGTAGTACAAACATGGCTTTGAATTTTTAGGTTAGCATTTTAGCAGACCTGGTACATGCACAGATGTGACTCACTGAAGTAGTCTCTTAAAATAAAACATTAAAATCATAAAAGAAATCACATCAAACTGAATTTGAACAAATTAATTTTCTCTTTCCAGCTAGTGGTATGATGCCAGATGGTAATGTAATTTAAAAATGATGACTGGAAAAGAGTCTGCTTTCTATAATGCAGAAAATAATTGTCTAATTTGTATTTAAAATCTGATTTCCGTCAAAGAAATGGTATCAACATTTATCTGATATCTAAAAGTAGGTTATCTTTGGATACAAGAAATTTCTTCTAAAGTGAGAGCTTGTGGAAGACTGCAACAGGCTAGGGAACAAGAAATAAAAGATTTTAAAGTGTGTAAACCTTCTGGCGTTTCAGCTGTAGAAGAATGATGAATCTGCTGATGGATACCATCCAAAAAAACCCCTGTGTGTGTTTGTAGGAACTCTGTAGAAAACATTGCAAGGAGAAATGAAAGAGAAGATTGTTAAAAGTGCATGAAAAACATGCTTCTGAAAATAAATAAGCAAAGAAACATGATTCATCTGCAAAGCGAATAATACATCTCAGTTTCTGTTGAGTTGTTTAATATGCATATATTATTATTTTTTGAGTATTTCTCCTCTGTTCAGACCTGTCTAAACCTGCAAAGTTTTGCAATGTAACTGTAAGTATGAACTGAGGAGAAAACTCTGCTCTGAAAGAGCAATGCTTTACCTTTTAATTTTGGAGAAAGTTCTTCATTCTTTACTATTTTTCATTTTTTTGGAATATAATACCACTTTGATTTTCACCTTTCATAGCAGCTTACACAGTATGGTTTGCAAATGAAATGAAGAAATTAGAGAATTAAAGTGAGTGACTAACAGTAGGTCAAACAGGAGAGAGATCTGAAAAGGTACTGTTTTCCATAGAGATTTCAATTGAGATTGAGAACCTAAGAAGTGAATAGTCATTGAAGGACTGGTTTAGATATCAAAAGCTGCAAATAAGAAAATCATATGCTATCACTACTAATTCAGTGATAGAATAAAATAAAAGAATCAGGAATAGCCTTGAAAAGTAAAAGGATGCAAGATATAGGAACAGTCTGGAACATGACCATGACTTTAAAAACACAAAACAAACCAAAAAAACCAACCACGACAACTTTGTGCACAACAAAACACAAAAGAAGCTTAATTTCTTTTTAATTTTCCTTCATTCCAATTTGAGGACAACTAGTTTATTTGTGACTGTAGACTTTGTCTTTTCGTCAACTCCGCAACAACTAAGCCAGCCTCAGTGCTTATTGTGTGAGGAGCTAGGAAGCAGCATGCTTGCAGATGGAGAGTTAGCCTCAGAGGAGAAGGCAGAGAAGACATGAGACTTAAGAATTACTTGACTGAGGCTGTCTTTGCATGATGGCCTCTTAAAAGTGTCTTCCGTCCATGTATGGAACATGGAAAAAAGTATGAAAGAAAAGAAGAATCAGCAATGGGAATCAGGAGTGAATTTAAATAAATGAGGTTTCTAATGCAGAATCCTGCTTTCCTGCTCTGAAAGTGGCTGGAAATCTGGCAGTGGTAAGTTTCTTCTCTGACTTAGTGAAGGTCTAGCCATCTCTAGAGAGGCTGATCCTGGTCAGGGTAGCACTGTAACAGATGATGATGTGACAACACATATCACCCTCCAGTGAGACTGGTTTCTGAGCCCTTAAACTATTCCCTTTCACAATTCATAATTCAGATTTATGTACCACCTTCTCTCCCCTGCAAACGAATGCTGTCCTTCACTGGAACTAAGACACAGTTGTCTGTGGTGGCAAAACAGATATATAATTTAGACCTCTCAATTTCAGCTTCAGCTGTATGCTGACAAAAGTGCTGAAATCCACTCCTTGCATATGAAACTTCATTTTTTTGTGTGTTTTCTCAGAGCATGTCTGTTTGCATTTCATCAGTTCTGCCCGTATCATACTTAGATGGAGAGAAGAAGCTAAATTAATTATGAGAAGTATTTGTGTGATTTATTTATTATGCAAACATTCTTATTACAGTTACTGACAGATGGGCTGTACTGTGGCAACATTGTATTTAATTTTGCATTGCTATTTTACATAAGTTTAAAATTGTTATTAATACTAACCTCCCTAGTTTGCCTATAGCCAGGAAAAAATCACATTTTATTTGTAAGAACATGTTATCCCATGAACTTTAAAAAATTATAAACTATTTATATTTTTGAATTAATATGATTACAAGAAAAAGACCTTCAGTACAGAACTTTTTCCTGTAACTATTTAAAAAAAAAAAAGAAGCACTACCTTGGGGGAAAGGGCAGGGGAAGCCATAAAACCAGAGTGATTAAGACAGGAAGAACCTCTGGAAGCCTTTAGTCAAATACCCTGTGGTAAATGAGGTCAAGCATGGGATCAGACTTTGAATTTGTCCAGTTGACAAAAGTCTTCAAAGATGAAGCCTGTACAGATTCTCTGAGCCATGCCAAAAAAAGCCATTTTTCTGGCTTTTCTCTCCCCTTATGGAGGGGAGAGAGAGTCATTTCTCTCTCCTCTCCGTAAGGATTTGTGTTTTGGGGTAGGATCCAGGGACCCAAAACTCCCGGAGGCTAGGATTTCCCCAATGCCATGATGTGGCTGCCAAAAGACCTCAGAAGTCCCCAAGGCCCTTCCCAACTAAAACACCCTGCTCCCAGCTTTGTGAAGATCCTGTTGTGCAGTACTTCAAGGAGGCCTCTAGAAAAGACGGGCACAGACTTGTAACAGGGCCTGTTACAATAGGACAACGGGTAATGGCTTTTAACTAAAAGAGGGAAGATTTAGACTAGATATAAGGAAGACCTTTTTACAACGAGGGTGGTGAAACACTGGAAGAGGTTACCCAGAAAGTTGGTAGATGTGCCATCCCTGGAAACACTCGAGTTCTAGCTGAAGATGTCTGTGTTCATTGCAGGGGAGGTTGGACTAGATGACCTGTAAAGGTCCGTTCCAGCCCAAATATTCTATGATTCTATGATTTCCCTTATACCAAAAAAGTTTCTCCTTATATCCAGCCTGAACTTCTCTTGGTTCAGTTTATGCCTGTTGTTTTTACCTCTATGCATCACTGGCTCTGTCTTCTCAATGACATCTTCAAAGGGACAGGTAGGCACCCACTAAGCCTCTCCTGCAGCTATTTCTTCTCCAGGCTGAAACACCACCAGTCCTCAGTCCCTCATCAAAGGGCAAGTAGTCCAGCCTCCAGCCAGCTTGGTGGTCCTCCCTGGACCTTGTTCCACATCATCAATGTCTGTCTTGTACTGGGGATCCAAAAGTGGACACAGTATCTAGACCTAGTCAAACCAGCACAGATTAAAGATGTATAATCCCTTCTCTTGATCTACCAGCTGTGCCCATATTAATAACAGTGCAGAACACTGCTGGCCATTTTTGCTGCCAGGGCAGGCTCCTGGCTCATTCTCAGCTTGCTGCTGACCCAGACACCTGACCCAGATTTTCTGCAAAGCTGCTTCCCAGATGATCAGTTCCCAGAGTGTAAGTCTACCAGGGGTTCCCCCTTCCAGGTGCAGAAGCATGTGTGTGCCATTGAATTTCATGAGGTTTCTGTCAGCCCTTTCCTACAGCCATCTAGATCCCCCTGGATAGCAGTCCTGCCTTCAGTCATATCAAATGTTCCTCAAAATTTGGCAACATTAGCAAGTTTGGCAAGAGTGTACTCCCTTATCTGAAGATGTCAGGCAGGACGAGTACTGGGACAGACCCTTTTGGTACTGCACTTACTAGCGTTCTCTGGGTAGAGTGTTGCCAATTAATGACTAATCTGAACCTAACCATTCATCCCCTCTCCTGTAGCTGTTCATTCAGCCAGATCGTAACATCCTAGCTTGGATACAAGAACATTGTGGGAGATGGTGTCTAAAGCCTTACTACAAAAGCTGAGATTAATGACATCATTTGCTCTCCTCTCACCCACAAACCTAGGTATTTTACTACAGAGGGCAATGAATTTGGTTAGCCACTCATTAAGTACAAAGCATACCCAAAAATATTGCTTAGATAAGTGAGGCCTTCGTTACATCTAGCCAGTTCTAATTCAGTATTCTGGTATGTTTTGGGGAAGCAAACCATGAGAAGATAACTTTTGGATGGGAGGCCTTTCCAAAATATCTGGACTACAGATGTAGTCTGCCCTCGTCTAAGGATTTATATATGTTCAGGAAAATAATAGAGAAGTGCAGAAGAACTCTTAAGAGTTTTATATAATTTTGTATTTGGAGTTGGAGTCCAACAACAGTTAGTTAGTTTTAGAGACAGAGAAAGTGGAAAAGAGGTTTGCCTGGCCAGTGTGATGTGACCAGTGAGGCCTTTGGCAGCTTTTGTAAACCACCTCAGTTGGGAAGCAACAAAAAGTGAAAACAACAGCCCCTTATGAGGAAACGCATACATAGACATCCAACACTGTAGAAGGCTGAGCTCAAGTTAGAACCACTACGTGTAAATGCCAAGCTGCCAGACAGAACTGGACACCTTGCTCAGCACAAGTGAGCATCAATGGGAAGTGGAAGTCTTCAACGGGGGGCAGGGAATGGTGAGGGGGAGCAGAGTAGGAATTGCTAATTCCCTACTACACACATCCTCTCTAGTAAATAAAAATCTAAAATTTGTGTTTCTAAGTGGTAAGGTTGTATCCTTATGGCTGTGACATTTGGTGGAGAATAAGCGTGCCTGCATATTATGGAGAAGTCCTGTGCTTTTGTCAGCAATGATAACCGCTCCTTTTATGTGCCAGGTGTCATTGCTTAGGCAGAATCACTGCCTTGGTGTACCAAGGGTGTGAATTGTGTCTCTGTGTAGTGAGATCATTGGTTCAAGCAAGTCCACAGGCCTTAGCCTGTTGTATTTGCTGGCCTGAGTGGGTTCTTGCCCCTTGAAGTACAAGGTGTGTTTGTCTAGATGGCACTATAGCCTTGTCATGCTTGTGTGATACCTGCCCCAAAGGTGCGCTGAGTAGCTGGTTGGTGCCGAATTTTATTTTGTGTTTGTTTGGGAAGGGAATGTATTGGGAGCGAGCATTTGTGTGAGCTGGTTCCGTGTACACTGGATGCAGTTGTTTATTCTTCTGAGGACCCAGAAGTTTGAGGTGTCTGCGTAAAAGATTCCAGTGCTTGCCATGGAGATGGATGTCAGCGTGACATCTGCTAACACGCAGCAAACCTGATTAGCCTGTGAGTAAGAACAGGATCAGGCCATTTGTATTGTTCCTGTTTATGCAAGTGCTGTTTGTGTGGATGCAGTACCTGTAAAAGCATGGTTCTCCTGTCTTTGTACATCTGTTAGTGGCTAGTTAGGTCCCTTCCTGCCTTTTGGAAATGAAAGCTCAGCTCTAGCAGGCTTCAAGAAGAGAGATAGGCTTGAGTCCCGAAGTCTTCCAGATTCATTAACACCTTAACATGCCGTAAGCATTCCCAAGGTGGCAAGTGTAGGAGCTCATTGTGAGGAGGAGACTGATCCTTTTGCAAATATGCCCTAAGTGCTAGAATTTGTGATGAAACAGTATAACATTAATTTGAAGGAATATGCTCAGTATCTCTAGAACACAACAGAATGCCACATGAAACTATCAAATTATGTTGGCTAAAGCACAGAGACCAAAGAGAAACAACCTGGAGCTGAACCGTCTACAAACTGTTCCCTGGACATGTCCCAAAATTTAAAATACCTCTGTATATTAAAAAATAACCACCAACAACACAACAAAAAAACAGTGCAGGCTATGGTAACAGATTAATGTAATTTTGTGGAAATATAAAGAAAAGTGGTTTTATCAGTGACAAATACTTGGAAAAGTCCTCCAAGAGTATACTAATTCAATGGCCCTAGTAGGTCTCTTTTAGTTTGTTTTACAGGATAGTTCTCTGAAAAATAACAGCCTGAAGAGATGAAACCAATGGATAATAACACAGGTGGATGAGTGCTGAAAAGTTGCTTAAGAGTAATGGCTAATGGATTGGAAAAACCAAAATGGCTTAATATCTTAATTGCAACAGAGACTCCTACTGATGGAGATGTTCCAAGTTAGATAACTAAGAAAATTATTAATAACTACTAATTAGAATACTTTGTTATTTTTTTCTTTCATAGGTAGAACAGAAGAACAAATCATTCCTTCCTATCCTATGGGTATTTTTAATGTTAGTTGCTTAACTTTCCTTTTGCTACCTTTATTTATTTTCCTTTATTATCATAACTAGGCAGGTATAGCTTTATATTTCTTTGTCAAATCTATCTTCAACATTTATTCAAATGGACATTTAATACCAAGCTTTAGTACTTACAGGTCTTTTCAGGACTCAGAATCAGAGATTTTACACCCTGGATATATAATTCTATGTACAATGCTTTGAGTTAACTATCTGAATGTCTTTATATTGTCCTGGATCATCTTCTAATTTCTATTGAAAAATGAATATATTTAATTATATAGTTGTAAGCAAAAAAATAAATACACTGCAGAAGGTAAACAGTATATGTAATCATTGCACTGGGCCCCCTAAGTAAGTCTGTGGGAAGACTGAACATTAGCGCTGCAAGGAGTAAACAGCCTCATTGATCTCTGGGAAGTCCCAACTTCTACATAGTAAACACCGGGCATTTGAGTAAACAATGCAAACATTTTCATTGAATAAAGAGGGATAAAACTGCAAAACTATACTAATTATCATGAAGTGAATACTTCATATACAGTTACAAAAGAGCAATAAAAAAGTAACATGGAGATGAAAAAAAGGTTTAAAGAGACTCACAGAAATGAAACCGTTCTGATTATAAGCACAATCTATTCTGAGAAAAATATTTTTGTCAGATTGTAGGGTTGTATTTTCTTTTATGTGCTGTTTGGAAAACAGAGCTGCCTCTGCACTGCCACGCTGATTGCTCTGTCACATGCATGACCATATCTCTACACTTGCCTCTAACAACACCAACAACCTTTCTACCCACCACCAACCTAATTTTTTCAGAAAAAAAATGTTAAATTATGTCTGTAGGACAGTCAAAAAAGCAACTGCATAGAGATACCCAACTTGATCTGTGGTAGCTAGCTGGCTATTCTGGTCTTGAGAGCAGAGCACAGATTCATGCAACCTGCTACTTAGCTGGGTTTTACAGCCTGTGCTGAGCTTCTTGCTGCCACAGCCAAGTTAGTATTGATATTTAAAGTAGCCTTTGCAATATATCTAAGTCAGTTTTATACCAACTGCAATCACTGTTATAACCTTCAGAATTCATGTGCCTACGTATCCAGTCACCACTCCATTACTTGTTCTTCAGCTAGGGTTTTTGGTTTTCTTTAACATGCCAAATAAATTATGTTTTCTCTTGTACTCACAATTAATTTTTTTCTATTTGGGTTCCATATTTCTGTATCATCTACTCTGTGTCACAGAACATTGCTAGCCCCTTAGTGCTGTAAAGGTATCAACAGTCCTTTCCATCATCACTTCCCAGTACTTAGGAAGAAGCTAGAGATTACATTTAGAGTCCTTACAAGAATATCTTGATGCCGATAAAAAAAAGTTTGGTGTCTTTCACTCTCTTTTTCCCCATCTTTACACCTGGGCCAACAACTTTTTGAATTTGAGTGAAAACTAGAGGCCGAAGAAAAGGAGTTGGAGAGAAAAATGTACTTAATCCCTTTTCAGATAACCAAGCAAGAAGGAAAATAACAGGATCAGTCCAGAAAGTAGAATCACAGAAACATTGCCTTGCACTCTCTAAACACCTAGAACTGTTACAGAAGGAAACGGAGAAGTCAGTGCATTTAATTAAGTTTATTGTATTCAGCTGCTCCTGTGCTAGCTGTTGTATGAACCCTCAGAATGGGGTGAGATTGAAAAGCAAAGAAGCATAGTGTTTCATGACAAGTGTATAATAGTATAGAAACCATGATTTCTTGAGTAGTGATGAAAATTTTTACTTCTAAAGATAATGCGTATTTATTTTTCCAGGGTGAGTTCACTGTCACATTCAAATGCAAATAAAGTGCATAGGGGCAAGAAAGCAGGTGGGTTATAACACTATGATTCAGTTTGGAAATCGAGTATGTACAAGAGAAAATAAACCTGTTCAAGAAAAAATGCTGTGAAATTATTTTACAGAACCACCATTTTCATCATGACAAAACTATGTCAAGGATCATAAAGTACTCAAGAAATCTAAATTGGTACACAGATAAGGTACTAGATGGAGGAGTAAAAGTGGCTAAAGTTTACACTTCTAAATGTCTCTTAGGTATTGAAATTTCTCCAGTTATCTTCAAGGGATCAAGTGAACTCCACAAAGCTCATTAAGATGTTTTTTTTGAAAGTTTGCTTCCCTGGGAAGTTGAGTATGCCTCACAAATACTCCAGATTTACCAAGCTTAATACAGAACACAGGGATAATAAGTCCAAGGGTAAATGAAAGGAATTAGGCTTTAAAACATAACCACTTCTGTAGCTGTATATCCTTTAGAAGACTGAATCAGTCAGTCTCAGCCCCTAGGAAATACAGTAATTCATTCAAAGGTTGTGTTAAACATTAATGTTGCTTGTGTTTACAGTGACTTCTAGATATTTTCTCCCTACTGTCCTTTTTCCCCCAAGTCACTTGGTGGTGATGGTATAAAATTAGAATATAAACAGAAAATAGAGTATATAAAAATCCCGTTAAACTACTATTTTCCTTAAATACCACAGAATCATTCATGTTAGCATATAATAACTTAAGGACACAATAAAGAAGACTTATCAAAAAAACCCCTCCGATATTTAAGCAGGAAAATCCCAGGACATCAGCAGTGTCTAGGTTCTCTGAAGATATAAGAACTGCAGTAAATGACCAAATGATCCAAGGTAGGGGGCAATACACTACAGGAGGTAAAAATAGCCAAACCATAGTTCCTGCCTATATTTGCTAATCCAATAGCAAGTTCATTCCGGACCACAGGGGAAATGGACTGGGTAACAGAGGTTTTTCTGAACCTGTAGCAGCCACTATATGTCCTACCCTTGTTGGTTGTTCCAAATGTATGAGTTACAATCTTAATGTTTTACCCTTTTCCTTGTGTAAATTCCAGTTTGTAGTCTGAGTTGAAGAGTTCCGCACTAAACATTTTAAATAAAATGGTGAGGAAATGAACAAAACAAGTGTAGGAGATCTTTCAAATTAATTTTCAGATCTGTGGTTTCTTCGCTGCTGTTTCTAGGTTGCTTAATGTACTGGATTTGAACTTTAAGAAGTTGTCTTGTACAATTGGTGTAATATGAAAAGTGTACCTGCATCAACTCTGGTTTTCCTGAAATAATGGAAGTGCAAATAAAAGTAGAATGGAGAGAGCCAGAAAAAATAAATAAAGGTTCCAGGGATTTAAAGTATAATGTGTCTGAATTACAATGTAGATTTTGACTTTTTGCTAAGATCTGGCTTGGAAATCTATCTATTAAAATATTATCAGGAGATTACTTTGTCAGAGCCAGAGAAGAATAAAAGATATCAGCACACAAAATTACAGGCTTCCAATTTATAAGTAGTTTAATGCTGTTATATTTCAGTTTTTCAGAAAAGTTTAAAAAATGTTTCGTCTTGCCAAAAATTATTATACAGGTATAGTTTTCCTTAATGGAGACCTCGAGGTCTTGAAATTATATTCTCCATCCTCAACACAAGCAATATAATTTCTTATTTAAAAATAAGACATCGTAAAAGAACTCTGTGTGATATTCAGAGAATACTCCCTATATGCACACACGCCTGTGTATCTGTGCATAGGCACACAAAGTGTGCTGACCTTTCATTTCCATATATTGTGTTCATCACAGGTGATTCCTAATACATGGAGTTATCTAAAATTATTAATAGCCTGACATTTATGGATGAGTAAATCTGAAAATCCTTTTTGATACATACCCTGTGGCTAATATTAATAATGCAGATAAGTAATACAACTAAGGGTTTATTGAGCAATAGAAAAGAAACATGAAAAAGCACAGTTATGTTACCTGTTACTCACTCTTTGTCGGCCAGTTTCATGACTAACCAAACTAACATATCTACCAAATAATTAATAGTAAAAATTGACATATTGCAAGTTCTCTTAATGATAGATGAGGATCCTAGGAAAATTTCATGCTTGGTTTTAAGGAAGTATGCTTTCTTTTCTTACCAACATAATGAAACTTGATATTGCATCCAAGAAAATTTTAAGCAAATAAAATATCAAGCAAATATCAAAGCAAATATTGAGAACCTTTGATAATGGGTTGTATTTACCATTTATATTAGTGATCATTATTACAACCTGTTTCTGTTGTCTTAATTCTTTGTATTTAGTAAGTTGGAAATGGCCTGAATACATGATCAGTAGTTTGCTTACAAACTGTACCATTTGTGAATCATAGAAAGTGACGTGTAGTATAAGGTACTTGTTTTCTTTCTATCTTTCTCTCTTTATTTATTTATTTATGAACAAAACACACTGTTTCTGTAAGTAAAGCTTTGGACAGTGCTGACTAGAGATTATGAAGCAATATCAGATGTTATGGAAAAAGTTTTAGTGAGTTGAAAGAAACTGTATATTTTCTTCAAAACGCTTTTTGCTGTGTAGCTGTAAAGCTTCCAAACAGACTTGGAGTAATTTCCTTTTTGTCATTGTTTCTGTTAATATATATTATTTCAGGTATTGCTAGTGATTACTTTTAAGCATTTAATTAGAAAAACAAGTGGGGAATTTCCAAATTTTACTTTATTTGCAGGCTGGCTACACATATGTTAATCTTCACAGGTTTTACTATACACCCACCTCTGTCAGTTCATCCTGACAAATGTTTTCTTCTGTGATGAACACATGTACCACTAGTAACTGTAATATTTTAATAACAGATAGGGAGAAGCAAACGGAGGGAATACAGAGTATGGTATACAAAGGGTAAGTACAGCTGGGGTTTTTTTTTTACAACACCTTTCTCTTTAGGAACACATGTTTTAAGGAAATACTAGATAGATTTTTCTGTCATGCGTTGCAATTGAAATTACCACCTGCATTGAAATGAGCATTTTTCCTGAAACTCCCCAGAAATAGGATGTACTAATGAGACTACATTTTTCCTAAATTGTTGTAAAAGAAGCATCAGCTGACACATTATGTCATACACTATGGATTTTATTTGTTTATTATGTTCCTTTTAGAAAATAATGTTGATTTAATCATGGAGAATCTTATGAATAGAAGATAAGTTGTTCTTACCTTGAAGGTCGAACGGAATTCTTTGGGGGAAAATAACTTCCAGATTGCATAAGGAGAAGGCAGATGACAGACAAAGGGGGTGGGATAGTATAGAGAGGAGTGAGATTTCTGAGAGGCACAGCAAACAAACAGCCACAAAAACAATCTAGTCATCAGAGGCACTGTTTAGAATCTGCTGTAACTCCTAAAACCATTGAGCTAACAGAAATCGAACCTGGTAGCAACTAGCCGTCCTACAGGCATATAGCTTCTATTAACATTTATGCACATTTCATTTAACAGTTTATTATTGCCAGAAATAGCATATGCCCATGATCTTTAACAGCATTACTTGTCCAAAAATCAGGAATCTGATCAGCACAGAAAGTATTAGACATAGAGCCAAAGCTTTTTCTTTGTGGTGTCAGGAAGCTCTGAGGAAGCACTGCCAGGGTTTGGAGATGGGACAAGAACCACTTCCATCATGTCTTACTTAAAACGTAAATTTTGATGATGTTGTGTTTTGCAATGCTTCCTGCTGTTTTCTTTAAAGATGTTTCTAGGTTTTTAATATAGGATACATGTGAAGACTAATAAGCAGATTCATAATAGATGTGGTTCTTATAGTGAGAGAAAAAGGTCTATGTTCTTCCATAAATTTGAGCTTTCTTTGGAACCATGTATTAGCTGATAACATTCTTGGACAATTTATATTGAGTGAAAAACATGAGAGGGAAAGCAGTAAAGAAGCTGTTCCTCTGTCTATATGTGCAGCTATAAGGGAAAGAAAGCAGAGAAAGAAAAGTGGGTATTTTCTTATAATCTGTTATTTTACACATAAAATATTTCATTACTAATGGAAAGAAAAAAAAAAAAAAGAAGACAGCTCTTTCCCATGGGCTTACTTAGCTGGCCTAGTGGAAAGGCTTTATTATTCTGATTTTAGCAAGACTTCATTATTTATTTATACAGGAGTAAACTGCGGAGGTCATGCCTACTGGGTGCAGGTAAAACCTTTTGTACCATTCTGTCATTTATTATGCATATGCCATATTTTTAGATATTAACAAGTTTACAGAAGTTTGAAAATTTGGTTTTTAGATGTTTTTTAAATATATCCTTAAGACACTTTCCTCATTCATGTCATATTTACAGAAACCTGGATTGCTTCAATGGTATTAAATTTTGGCCTTTTTTTCCATCTTGATTTTTACTATATTGAACTCCATTGGGTGCCATAGGTTTCTTTTCCTTCTCCACTAGAGGTAAATGTCCACTAGTACTCTGTGTATTTTTACCTGGAGAAATACTCACACCTACTTTAATCACCTATCAGTTTCCTTTTTGATAGTCTAAACAGTTTATGTTTTTTAAGGTCCTTACTGTAAAGTATTATAGCCTTTTTAAAAAATATACATCTCTTTCCAGCACCCTCTACAGAACTTTGGAACTAGATGTAGTATTTTGTGAATTGTATTCATACCTGCCTGGACAAAACTTTTCCCATCTCTTCCACCCACAAAATGAAAAATTGTGCTAGCTTTCTTGCAAAGACCCATTGAAAAGTTCATGATGAAATGCTTATGGACCAGGATCCTTAGGCTGCTTTTAGAGTAAGGGTGTTTGAAGGATGCTTACTCATCCCAAAGCATTGTATGTACCCATTCTTCCTAGATGTTTAATTTAATTCTGTATTCAAATGAAATCAGTTCCCAGCATGGTGCAGGTTTCTCTGTAAAAGTTTCCTGTCCTTGAAACGGGTGGCATTGCAAGAATGATATAAAGACTATGGATTTGCATGTAAAGGTAATTATTTATAGTTGTACAATGCAGCTCCAGGCTTGATACTATACTACTAGTAAAATTAATAAAATATACTATGTGAAAATATAATGGAAGGAAATAAAATTGGACTATTCATTATGAAAGATTGTGTTTTCATCCTTGTTCCCTTTTTTATCTACAATAACTAAGTGTTTTAGGGCTTTCAAATCATAAAAAAATGTCTTCTCCATATGGATCTGAACCTTTTTTCTAGTGTTATGGAACTCCTACAATTTCCTATGATAGCATACTGTAGCATTTAATTTATCCCAGTATTTGTCCTCTCTCCTCTGAAATGCATATTAGTGTTCAATTTTGGATAAAGAAATGGGCACAGAGAAGATCTGCATGTGGAATTCAAACAGATTTTTATACCAAACAAGACATATTAACTTTGTTGATTATTATTTTTGCTCTGTCTCCCAAAAACAGTAAATTACAGAGTTAATGGGATTGGAGTTGCCTTTGAAAGCAACTATATTTTTTAGGGTATATGTTCTTGCATTTAGCAGAAGTGACTATTTTTCCTATAAAAATATGTTTTATGCACTGCATATCACCTCTGTCCACTGCTTATTGCAGTAATTAATATATTATGTATGTCTGTAGAAAGTTTTTGAAAGATGTGATGTATATCCAAACCCTATATATCAAACAGCTCTTAAACATAACGTAAATTTTCTCCTCTCCATAAGTATGTAAGGTCTGTCTGTGGACAATGTTGTGAATTTAATTGTACTTTGGATATTTTAAGTATTTTATTCTAGAAGAACTGATTCACACACAAGTACTCCTGAATTTACATACTGAAGAGGTATCAACAAGTTACAATGGTTGAAACCTGCTCTTGTTCCATAGGATTAATTTTCAGGCCAATCAGTCCCATGGTTTGTGTCTTCAGAGAGTTATGTGAATGCTAATGTTGGTACAGAAAGCAGATGAGGGAATACATCAAGGATCAGCTGGGCTGTACTTTTGGTTGAAAAACAGAAATGGTTGGTAAAAGTAGCTTGTGTTTGAATTATACCTGAACTAGGATTAGAATATTTTTACAGGTCGTGATTACTTCCTCCAGATTCACACACAACATTGTGGTGAGTTGACCTTGGCCAGATCCCAGATGCTCACCCAACTGCTCTCGCACTCCCCATCAAGAGGAATGATGGGAGAAGGAAATAAGATGGAAAAGCTTATGGGTTGAGACAAAGACAGTAAAATCACTTGCCATTTACTGTCACTGGCAAAACTAACTTGATTTGGGGAAAGGTAATTTAATTTATTGCTGGTTAAAAATAGAATAGGATGATGAGAAACAAAGACAAAATTAAAACCACTTTCCTCCCACCATCCCTTATTCTTAGGCTCAATTTCACTTCTTGATTCCCAACTCTTCTACATCCCCTACACCAAGCAGCACAGGGAGGCTGGGAAATGGGGGTTGTGGTCAGTCCATGGTAACTCCTCTTTACTGATCTTTCCTCCTCACCCTTTTCACTTGCTCCAGTGTGGGTCCTTCCCATGGTCTGTGGTCCTTCAGGCTAAACGTGCTCCAGTGTGGGGTGTCCAGGGGCTGCAGCTTCCTCCAGAGCGTATCTACCTGCTCTGGTGTGGGGTCCTCCACATGTTGTGGTGTGGCTACTTGCTCCAGCATGGTCTCTCCAGGGGCTGCAGGGAAATCTCTGCTGGGGCACTTTTTCTCACCTCAGCACTCACAGGACTCTTTCTCAAACTTTTTTCCTCACTCCTCACTGCCTGTGCAGAATTTAGTTCTTTCACATCATTGATTCATGGGGCATCTACTGTTTACGTGAAAAAAAGCTGTTTGATTAACTACCTCAGTTTGCAATATTTATCATGATTATGCAGGTCAATTTTCCTTCCATATACTGTAAATGGTTAACAAAGTCAAGGGCTCTGCTTTGTTTAATTTGCTACCTAAAGGATTTTCCGCAATTGTTGCATTCTCAAAAACAGTAACTTATTTTGATGTAAATCTTTATGTGCTGCATCTTCCTTCTGACTTTTTGGGGGTCAAAACCAATGAATGTATTCATAGACGGTGTGCTGCTATCCAGCCTCCCTCCCCAAAATGGTCCTTGCTCTGGACTCGCCACCCAGGTTCTTCTCTTATTTGTTAGAGATTAATTTCTCTAAGGAATAGTAGTGTGGCAGGGCCCAGAGGGCACAGGCAGCCCTACCATGCCCTCACTTACCCTCCTCTTCCCCTGCCCAGGACTCAGGAGCCCCATGTCAAATCCAGCCTTATCAGAAGTCTGTGCCTAGACTTGGTCCCAGTAGGATGCGGACCCACACCACTGCCTTGTCTCCGGTCCCAGCCCCGCCTCCTGTCAAGACCCCTGTCCCTATTTCATCTCCTGGAGGCACTCAGAGATGCTGGCAGGCCCCGCTGCCACCGCTAGCTCTGCCCACCACCCTCAGGCTGGAGAGTGAGGGCAAGGCCCTGCCTGCACCTGGGTCGCCCCAACTCCCCTCCTGGGCTCAGCCCCATCCCACCATGCTCCCCGACAAGATAACCATGAGAGCACTCTTTTCCCCTGTTTTTAAATATAAATTCTCTTCTCTAGATCAATAAGTCAGGAAGTTTATTTTGAATATTCAAAAGCAGAACACACAAACTCTGCTGCTTTGTACATGGCTGCAACCAATATTTTTTTTGTTTGGATTGTCATATGCCTGAAGCTTTAGTGATATTTTTGGTCTTCTGCTTAGTTGCTTTCCTTTGTAAATCATTTATCAAAAGTTATATTTTTGTACAGGAGAGTAACAAACTATGTTACTATAGTTACATGATGGATATTATAATTAGCAAAAATGAGTGGATAAACACTACAATTCAACCAATATTTATCTAGCATTTATATTTTGGCATTTTAGAGCTTTATTTTGGGATTAAACCCCCTATATGTTAGATATAAGTGGTGCATAGTGTAGTAATGAGATAATGAAAAATGTTCTTTTATCTCACTGAATAACAAAGAGGCAGAAAGCTACAAAACATATACCTATATGTAGCTAAATTAGGTTACTAAACACAAAGTAGAGGACCCTACCACATGTTTTTGACAGCTTCCATGCTGAGTGGCGTGTCCACAAGATAATGAAGAGGTAGATACAGGGGGAACCCCCTTTAATTATACTCTCAGTACTTTTGCTTTGTGAACTTTTTTGCTCTTTTGCCTTTTTTCCTCCTTTTATATATTGTAGCACTGAAAAACAAAAGAAAATGTAGAGAAATAGGAGGAAAACAAACAAAAAAACTTCCATATAGTTCATAGCTATAATTGATATAAATGTCTTTCTGTAGAAGGTATATTTGAGCTACTGTCTTAACATAAATGGTTCACTGCCTTTGTAATGGATAATGTTTATTATACTGTTCTCTAAGAGAAGACATAAGCAAAGACTACTACAAAAGAAGTGCTAAGATGTTAAGCCTTGTCCAGGTTATAAAGTGGCAACATTGGAATTACAGAAGTATCTACCATTCAGACAATACCTCTTGGTCTTGCTTTTCTCTTCCCACTACATTAAAAGTTAAAGGTGAGAGCAAGTCTTTATGATGCTTCATGTACTTTTGACATAAGAATAGCAATCCTGTCCCTGTAGCTTCCCGTGCTTGTTGCCTGCAGTATTACCAAGTAAGACATGACTTCAAGGAAGTCAAAGAGCAACTGGAAATGACCTGTCTTAACTCCCATTAAGTTCAGCACACGTTATATAACCTCTTAACTGAGAGTTAGTTACAATGAATTCCTTTTTTTCCTCCCATTCTTTCACTCTTCATACTTTGTGCAATTTGTAAGAGCGCTCAACAATTCTAGTGGCCAGGTTTATTGCCTGTAGGAATTGCATATTTCTGTTGCTGGGGCTCGAGACACAGAACACAGTTAAAGATGTAGCACACATCTTACTTCATATGGAAGAGAGCTAATGAATTATAGTTGCTAGAGAATATGTAACATTTGTGTCCTGTCCATGTGCACAGAATTTGCTTATGCTGGGATTATATCAAGCTCCTTAGAGAAAGCATAAGAATACTTATATTTATTTGTACATTCCTCAAGCAGATGACATATTTACACTCCTCTATAAGAAACTAATAAGGAAACTGTTGAGTATTGTTTGGGAGCAGATCCTTGATTGACAGGAATCCTTATGGTACATTGACTTGATGATGGCAGTTTATTCCTGCTCTTCGTCCTGCACTGATTTTCTTTTTACTTGTTCTCTGATTTTCATATCTTTTTCTGAACCTATGTCCTATTCTGTATTATTTTGAATCAGGGAAACAATTAGCAGTTGTAATCTTCCCATTTTTGAATGCATACAAGCTGCAAACATCCATCTTTAAAAGAGAAAAGAAAAGAAGAATATTAAAAAAATAATACATAAAAAACCAACCAAAGCAAACAGAAACAAAGCAAACCCCAAAAGTATAAGATTGTTTCAGTCATGTTTCAGGGTTTTTTTCTGTTACAAAAGTTGATGAAGACTGATGAAAAGGAAAATGACATGGAGTAATGTCTTCAAAAAACTTCAGAAACGTGTTCTTAGCAGTGAAACTGTAACATTTTTCCAATAGGCTTGCATTTCATGTATTTCAGAGGTTGCTATAGTAATGAACTAGGGTTTTATTTAACTTGGGCTGATATAAAACATTTTATTTTTTTTTTCCCTACAGAGTATCATAAATACTGTATATATAACAGTTTTATACTTAATTACAAATCATTTTGATTGTGGAAACAAGCTCTAATCTCTTCCTTTAATTTAAATAAAACTATACACAGCAGCAGGCAGACAGCTTCATTTGCCTAATGCACAGAGTAAACAACCACAGAGTTACATCAGAATTCAGGACTTGTGGCCTCAGAGGCTGTTTTATTAAAAAAAAAAAAAGAAAACATAAGCATGAATTGCTTGCTGTGTGGACAGGATATAAATCAAGACTTTGTGTGTTTTGGTGAAACATTTACAGAAATAGAAATCTCACGGCACTCACATTTACTTAAGTCTTCTGAAAAATTCAGTCATAAATAACTGTCTTGTATGCATATAGTCTCAAAGGTCCCTTTTGTGGTGAAAATCATACAGAAGTATTACTTAAATATCATTTTCACTTTTGGAAGAAACTTTGTTAAGAGACTGAACTGTTAAACATAATGTCAGTTGTGAAAAAAGTGAGGAACTCTGAACTGAAGAATGATGGACTGTCACCATCATTGCAGGGGTTTGCTATACCACTTATTTTTTTAGAGCATGTATATCATTAAGCTCTGAGAAAATGTCATGCTTTTTTGTTATCTGTCAATATAACAAGGCATCTTCATTAATGTTATATATAAGAGCAGGTCGCTGAAGAGGAAAGAAAGGTAGATTTGATATTTTCCATATGTAACTCAAACATCAGAATGTTTTACTCGTGGTACTCAAGTATTCTTTTATCATAATTCATGTCAAAACTGTAGTGTTAGTATTCTAAATCTGGATCTTTCTGTTTCATCACTTGTCCCAACTTTTTTAACTCTAAAAATTTGAAGCTAGTGATTAAAAAATCAGCCAAATAATTCAAACTATTTTGCAAATACTGTGTAATGAAATACTGCAGTCAAAATTATATTTACTGTAATTGTGTGTTATGTTTTCATTTGCATATTTTACAGTAAGATATAATTCTTGCACAGTATTTCATCTCAAGAATGGATGTTCCTAGGCTGCTCGTTTGCAATTGCAATCAAATTCAGTTCCGTTAAAATATAGATAATAGCTGAGCTGTTGATAAATGTCATCAGCATACCAATGTGCTTTGCACAATCACGAATATGGTAACAGAATTTTTGGGGTATCAAAGACAAACCAGAATTGTTGCAGAGTATGTGACAAAATTGGAAACTAATAAATTTCACTGCTTATAAGGATTTATTCCAAACATAAAACTTCACTTATATTTTCTAAAAGACTTCTCAAAGTTCAGTCAAATTTTGGTGGTAGGCATGCTGGCTGTCAAGACTGTGTTCTGACTTATTATCTGGGATTGGGTAGGATTCAGAGATCTGGCCAGTTTAATTAGAAATCAAGAAATCACTCAAGACTTTCACTGACTTTCATGTCAATCTTCAAAGTGTGGCTATGTTCTTTTGGCTATTCCAATGTGAGATCTGAGAGACAGTTATTCCTCTGGCAAATATAAAAAAGAGTGCTTCTGAGAGAGAAGTGGGAAAATCTGTGACTTTGAATCTCTTAAAAGAATAACTCCTTTGCGGTGGTGGAACAGGAACTCTGTTGGACGAAGAGCATATTTTCTTGCACTGATACAATTATGTTATGCTAAGCTCCCTGAGAAGGGATTGCTACCTTATAATACAGAACTAATTTCACTAATAAATAATCCAATTCATATTTTCTCATGACAATTTTTTTAATCATTTGTCCATACTCCCCTTCTGCCCTTGAAATGGTAGAAACACATTTCAGTATGCACTAGCAAGAAAAACAAAAGGCATTTTGCAATCTTTTAAAATTAATTATAAAATCTTTTCCTCATAGCTCTAAGCCCTTGCAGCATAATCAAATACTTGGAAATTTCTTTTTTCTTTAAACACATAGTGTAGAGCTGGAACTAGTAATTTGGCTAACCTTAGTGAGATGACAAGCAAATAAATACTGTGGAACACAGTAAAATAGTTCCAAAAGCACAGAAGTGCTTTTGTTTTATAAATAATTTTATAGCCACCTTCTAGTTCTCCATCAGCACCTTTAGCAGAGACACTGAAGAACAGACTGAAGTCCTTTTTACATTAGGGCCAAATCTAGACACAATGTGTCCGTAGGATCACACGTAGGATCACATAGGAAGCCTCTAATGCATCCCTCTCTATTGCATTTTGTGACTGGAGACATGAGGCTTGCACATATGGTGGTTAGCCACTGAACTTCATGTGGTCTACATCATAAAGTAGAGTTGGTAGACCTATGTGATATGAGTGTGATTTAATCTCATATAAAAAGAAAAAACCCTTTATACCAGTAACTGTCTTAGGTTGAAAAAAAAAAGAAATCTCTTTTAATACAACTCGCCCCAGTATTTTTTTATTTGTTCCAATACAGGAGCTACAACATAACATAAAAATTTACCATTTTAACTATACCAATACTACGAAGTTCTGCTATTTTCACTATGGCAATATACTTAACAGGAAAAAAAAAGTGAGCTGAATTTTATAAAGAAACACAAGACACAAAAAAGTTGGTTTATTTTGATTTTGTTCTTATTATGGAGCAATAGTGTGCAGGAATGAAGAATAACTGATTAGATGAGAAATTATTTGTTTATTTATTTTTGATCTCTAAGATCCTTTTTAGTAAAGGTAAATGCTCTACATGGAAGAAAATACAAAATCAACAGTCCTTTCCACTACTCTTTTGATGTTGTATTCTTTGTGAGGAGGTGCTCACTGACTGTCTATATCACTTTTTTCTTTTTCTATGTTCTTTTTTTAATTTGTCAATAGCAGTACTTAAGTTTTCAAGCATATTCGTTGGTTTTTTCCACTTAATGCACCTTACCTTGCTTCACATTGTAGTAATTTTTGTACATGTGAACTGGGTTCCTTCTGGAGCAAGTTAAACCAAGAGTCCAGTGCACATTAAATGTTCACTAGTCTGTGAGAAAAAATAAGGGTCTGAGATGATAACTGGTCCTTCAAGCATGGTATGCTACATGCCTGGGAAGGTGTTTGGTGTGGGGGAAAAAATCTAAGTCTATTTCTGAACTTAAACCCTCTAATTGTATGTACCACAGATACAGGGACGTTTGTACCAGCAGTTTCCAAATCCTGACTTGATCATATTACTCCAAATATCTTGTTCGCAGAAACAAAGAATGACTGAGGTTGGAAGAGACCTCTGGAGGTCATCTTGTCCAACCTCCCTGCTCAAGCAGGGCCAGCTAGTGCCTAGAGTTGCCTAAGACAATGACAAAATAACTTTTGAATACCTCCCAGGATGGAGGCTCCACAACCTCCATGGGCAATCTGTGCCACTGCTCAGTCATGCTCACTGTATAAACATTTCTCCTTATGTTCAGACAGAAACTCCCATGTTTCAGTTTGTGCCCATTGTCTTTTGTCTTATCACTGAGCACCACTGAAAAGAGGCCTTCAGGTAATTGTAGACATTGATGAGATCCTCCCAAGCCTTCTCTTCTCTAGGCTGCAGTGACAGCTCTTGCAGCCTTTCCCCAAAAGAGAGATGCTGCAGTCCCTTAGTCACCCTAGTGGTGGCCCTTCACTGGACTCTCTCCAGTAGCTCCGTATCTCCTCTCAACAGGGGATCCCAGAGCTGGACCCAGTACTCCACATGTGACCTCACCACTGTTGAGAAGAGGGGAAGAATCATCTCCCTTGACCTGCTGACAACAGTCCTCCAAATGCAGCCCAGAACACCATTAGTCTTCTTTGCAGCAAAGGCACTTTGCTGGGTCATGTTCAAACCAATGCCCACCAGAATCCCCAGGTTCTTTTCTGCAAAGCTGCTTTCCAGCTGAGCAGCTCCCAGTGTATAGTGGTGCATGGGGTTGTTCCTCCCCAGGGGCAGATCTTTGCACATCCCCTTGTTGCACTTCATGAGGTTCCTGTCAGCCCATTTCTTCAGCCTGTTGAGATCCCTCTGGATGGCAGCATGACCCTCTGCTGTATCAGCCACTACTCCTAGTTTTGCGTCACCAACAAAGTTACTGAGGGTACACTTTGTCCCATCATCCAGATCACTGATGAAGATGTTTTAACAGGACTGGACTCAGTACGGTCCACTAGGATACACAGCTACTGCCACTGATAACCATCCAGTAGGCCTGGCCTTTCAGGCAGTTTTTGATCCACCTCTGCCTACTCATCGAGCCAGTATTTCAGGAGCGTCTCTGTGAGGATCTTATGGGACACAGTGTTGACACAGTCCCCCACAACGTTCTTGATTCTAAATTAGAGAGAGATGTATGGATGGGTGGATGGATGGATGGATGAATGAAGAACCGGATGGCTCGTCTCATCCAAAGAGCTAATGGTTAGTGTCCAAATGGAAACCGATAATGAGTGGTGTCCCTCAAAGTTCTGTGCTGGGACCAATGCAATTCAATATCTTCACTGACATAGTGGGATTGAGTGCACCTTCAGCAAGTTTGTGGATGACAGTAAACCGAGTGGTGCAGTTGGTTTCATAGAGGGAAGGGACGTCATCCAGAGGGACCTTGACAGGCTTGAGTAGTGGGCCCATGCAAACTTCATGAAGTTCAACAAGGCCATGTGCAAAGGCCTGCACATGGGTTGGGGCAATCCGCAGCCAGTACAGATGGGGACATGAAGGGATTGAGAGTAGCTCTCCAAAGAAGGACCTGGGGATACTGCTGGGCAAAAAAAATTGGATATAACCTGGCAATGTGCTCTTGCAGCCCAGAAAGCCAACCTTATCTTGGGTGGCATAAAAAGAAGTATGGCCAACATGTCAACGGAGGTGATTCTGCCCCTCTACTCCACTCTCTTGAGACGCCACCTGGAACATCGCATCCAGCTCTGGCTTCCTCAACATAAGACAGACATGGACCTGTTAAGAGAGACTTCAGAGGAAGGACAAAAAAATGGTCAGAGGGTTGGAACATGTCTCCTATGAAAGAAAGGCTGAAAGAGTTGGGGTTGTCCAGCCTGGAGAGGACGAGGCTCCAGAGAGACCTTTTTATGGCCTTTTCAATATATAAAGAGGGCTTATAAGAAAGATTGAGAGAGACTTTTTACCAGGGCCGGTAGTGGCAGGACAAAGGGCAATTGTTTTGAACTGGAAAAGAGTAGGTTTAGATTGGACATTAAGAAGAATTTTTTTTTTGCAATGAGGGTGGCGAGACACTGCAACAGGTTGCCCTGAGAAGTGGTGGTTGCCTCATCCCTGGAAGTCTTCAAGGTTGGGTTGGAAGGGGCTTTGAGCAAACTGATCTAGTGGAAGATGTCTCTACCCTATTGGTCCTGTTTTATCTCAAAC